>JAGDQP010001306.1:0-35885 GCA_022664845.1 Lepisma saccharinum | reverse complement strand
GGGGGGGGGGGGGGTCAAACGCCCTTCCGAAAAAAAATAGTTTCAACATTCGTGTTACTCATATATATACTGAAATACGTATATAATAGCACATTATATAAATATTGTTCATATTATTTTGAGGCTAAGGAAATACGACATATTGTTAAGTAACATTGTTAATTTGTATTTTAGTACATTTGAGTCAATACGTATTATCATTTTCGTGAGCCCTCCCCTCACAAGCCGCCCGAATGAAATCTTCTGGTTGAAACACTGGTCATCACTATGTTTCCCTAACCAACCCATCACTTTGAGGTTTGTTTAGTTGCATCCTGATTAGTGTTTTAAAAAACCGGAAAAATTGGACGCCGGATTCGTGCTACTTTGGAAAATAACTGTTTTTTTGCTATTACGGGGTCCCTGACACTTTATGACCAATGAATTAGTTAAAATGTTAGTTCATGTTCAGAACAAATATTTAGAAAAAAAATCCGCAATGGGATTGCCTCTGACAAAGTTTTGAAGCATTATGTAAGTTTTCTGGGTCTGAGCCAAAGATGCCTAAGGGCCAAAAGTGAACCGAACTTTTTCTTTCATGTACAAGGGTGCTAATGAGATATATTGCATTCCTAATGTAAATTGCAAGTTTTTTGTACATTTTTAACGTAAGAACATTTAATTGTATTAAACCTAAACAACAAATGCATTAGCTGTGATAAGTAGTGAAAATTGGTGATGAAAAGAAAAAAAAACGAATTTGTCAATAAAAACAGTTTTTTTTTTTTGCCTCGTGGGGAAAGTTTTGTTGTTTGTTTTTTTTTTCGAAAATTTCCGTTTATTTTTCCCGGTATTTAAAACTCTAATCCTTCGAATATGGAAGAAACAAAATGGCTATATTGGAAACAAGGTTTTATTTTAAATCTTCGATTGCTTTCCATAGTAGTTAGTGCAATTGCGAAAAAAAACTGATGAAACCTAGACATTTAAAATAAAAAGATGAAACTACTGTAATGTGTTCTGTGTTGCTCTTATTAACCCACACAAAGTAAATAAAAATCCAGTTGCGGGTTTTCCGCCATCTTGAATTTCCCATCTGCACTTAGTTTATGTGGCATAACTCCCATACCAGTCAACGTAGAAGCGTCGTTCTCTTTTATTACATTTCTAATATTACGGATAAAAAGTTATCACTTTTTCACAATAGTAGCCATTTTGCATAATTTTAGGATAAAGTGAAAATTTGTGATCTGTGTTGGGTAATATATTTTCTTCCTTACATCATACATATGAGCTGAGCCAAAATATGAGAAAAATCTTCGAATAAAAGTTGTAGGAAATTTTATAAGCTTTCAAATTATGTTTACATAGCCACGCTGCAAACATCATGACATACGAAAATGATTGCTCTATTTCAGTGGAAAAAGTCCAGGGAAAATAAGATTTACAGTAAAGAAAACTGCAATAAAAATATTTTTTCACTTTTCTATGCAGAAAAATATGCTAAACAGCATACTAAAAGTTTACACCTTTAAAAAAACAGGCCTCCATTAAAAAAATGGCTTTTGCATGTATCTCATAAACGGCGGCCCGTACAAAAAATGAATCTGCAGTTAGAAGGAGGCAATAAACGCAAGAAATTTGAAAATCTAGTTTATGCCGGATTTGATATCTGGAAGCGATTGCGCATCAGTACAATGCACAAAGACACAAAAAAAAACATTAATAAAACCTTGAAAAACAGGTGCGAAACAAAGATTGGCAAACATAGCGTAGCAGCTATTTCTTGACTACTAATTTGGCTAAATTGTTATTCTATTACAGCTACATACTATGAAAAATAGCAGCTACTGGCTTAACTGCCCATTTTTCTGCGAAGCTTGCTAAGGGTAAAACGCAATAGTTCCTTATTCTACACAAACAGAACAGCTGAGAAAACGGGATAGAAGGTCAGACACATGAGTGCCTTGAGGCCAGAACAGGTATTCTGCCAGAACCCAGCAAATAGGATTTCTTGAACCCCGCCTCTCCAGCATTATTTTTTTTACGATAAGACTCAATAGAAACCTTAAAATTTTACTTACAACCTCCCAACTTTGGATTTGCACTCATCAAACTTAAAATCACTGTACTGGGCCAGATATATTTATTTATTTTCCGTGGTTGAAAGCATCCAAGAACAAAATTCTGACATACTTATAGAGATGAACACCCACTATAACTACGAGTC
Source organism: Lepisma saccharinum (assembly GCA_022664845.1). Lineage (NCBI taxonomy): Eukaryota > Metazoa > Arthropoda > Insecta > Zygentoma > Lepismatidae > Lepisma > Lepisma saccharinum. The sequence goes on along the minus strand of JAGDQP010001306.1, from coordinate 33,676 downwards.
TTGCACAATGATTTGTCTTGTACCCCTTCCCCAACCCCCACCAAAAACTAATAAATTTATATCGAAAAGGCGCACCTAAAATGCTCCCTATCGGTTGTGCATAGGGGCAAATTCCCTTTTGAGTCCTAGGGTCTTCGATCTACCCATTCCCTTCTTACGTTTATATCAGGTACGTATCTATAAGTTCGTTTTGGAAGGAGACCACGAGCTTTTGATGGTGATCGACGGTGTGTCTGGGTGTAGTTTATATACAGAGTGTTTATAAACTACACCGACAAACTTCTGGAGAGGATTCCTTACATCAAAACCAGACGAAAGTTCATCTGACATATTTTCCAAATTTGCAGTTTCGGAGCTACAGGCTACTGTAATCTGCATTTTATGGGAAGTATAAAAATAGCGGATGGTTTATGCATTGTAACTATTATCTGTTCAGTATTACTCTTTATCTGATTTTGATGTTCAGGAAGGTACGGTAGTAGATTAAGATCGTGTGTAAGATTACTGCTAAATTAACCTTTGAGTGGCTGAATATTTGTATCCTGATTGGTAAATGAGAACGAGACAGAGAGAGGAGGAATTTCGTTGTGAGGCTAATTCGAGCTTCACTTTGAGTAGAAGAGTACAGAGTTTCTTACAATTTTAAACCGGTTTTATGGCCTGTAGGAATGCATGTAGCAGGCTATATATGTAATAATGGAGAAGATATGTATTAATCAATGAATTATATTTTTAAAATTATTTTTTTAAATTTATCTGCCCGCCGTCATCTTGTCCATTGTTGGCTTTGCCTCGTTGGTCGGCCCGCAACCGATGATAGGACCCGTCGTCCGCACTGCCTGTCAGCAAAACTGTTTGCAACATTAAAATAATATAATGTTTTGGAAATGAATGTTCAAATGAAGTTGATATTAAAATTTAATTATTATAATTTTCCCTTTTTACCCTGTACTCTTCTTTGGTTGTAGAAAAGAAATTTATTTATTAACATAAAACTAGTTTGAAGACATTTTCTTTCCGTGGAATCGCTCATTGGAAATTCTGCAGGAGATATACTGTTGGCTGTCTGTCTGATACTGCTAGTCCCTTTGAAACAAGTTTCCTGTGTGAACTCCATTATGCTCTGCGTCAGTGAATGGCGATTTTCCCTTAGCCAATACAAAAACTGGCATTGTAACTGTTCTTTGAGGCTGTAGAAAAGATAAATTATGGTTGCTTTTTTGTGGCAATATAATTTATTGACGGTTTACCGCTATTTTGGGGAAACTGCTTTAATGTGTAAAGTTATTTACTAACGGAAAATAAGTGCTCCTCAAGAATGATCTTCGCTTTGTGAGTGATCGGTAATAAAGTGTGTATAAAGAAATCAGCGCCTGAATGCCTTACTATCGCCAGCTTGTCTAAATTGTCAAATGGTTCTGACAGGGCAACATATTTTCTGAACAAAATTATAAAAACATTTCTTAGTCAGTTTTACTGGGGGATCTTTAAGTAGAAAAGAATATACGGTAGCGGGATGAGTTTTGAAATTGATTTTTGATGAGAATGAAACAACTTCCCAGATATAGGATTTTTAGATTGTAATCAGAGAAAGAAGCATCTAATTACAGAAGCTCTTATAAATATGTTATTTATTCCTTGACATAATGATGAAAAGATTGTAAAACACCAGCTTTGGAGAAAACGATAGACAACCATTATTAAAATGCTCAGATGAATATGATTCATCCATTTTGAGTAACAGTATATTGAATTTAGGTGATAGAAGAATAGAGATCGGTTTGTTACTTTGAGGAAGAAATGAGGTATCTGAACATTTCAGGAAACCATTTTTTTAAAGATGGCGTGTGGTGATTGTGAAGCAATTTTAAATTGTAAAGGAAAACTTTGAGAAAGATTTTTAGGTCACTGAAGTGAAAAGAAGATTCTAGAGAATTTACGCTTGTATATATTTCTAAATTATATATTCCTATATTAATATAGAATATAATATATATATAAATATAATATATCTAAATTATATATTTCTATATATATTTTTAAATGAGACCTGTGGATTTATTCTTTATTCAGCTTCATTTTGGAATTGTGTAGAGGAATTCTTCTTGCGCAGTTTTTTTACTGTGCTTTGCAAATTGAATCAACGGTTATATTATTAGAGAAGTGAGTATTCTTATTTATTTTTAATCATTTTTATATTTTATTAGATCTTGAACCGGTAACTTTTGACTATATTATATTTATTATTGAAAAGCAGAAACATGCATGGTACAGTCGGGATTCGAATCCCGGATTGCTTCTTTCATTATAATTTTAATGCTTTATGAATAATTTGGTTTATATTTATCGTAATGATCTGCTGTAGGATTCGAAGCCAGCACATTTGAATCAATGGATTTTTGCATTTTGATTATAGAACTGAGGTCGAAATAAAGTAGGGAAGGAACTTGAGTAATTTTATGATAATTTAGATTCTGTTTTGTCAAAGTATTTAGTAAAATTCGATGTCACCGCCGGGAGTATCTAATTTGAGATGGATCAAGAAAACAGTTTTTATCTCTTTCATCACATAAATTTCTAAGGCCTTCCATAATGTGAAACGATTACTTTACTACGAAATTATACTGACTTGATCCATTTGAAAATACAAAAATAGTTTTCACTGATGGATAGCAATTGAACTTGCTTGTCTACACTTTGTTATAGATGCTTGTAAATTTATTTGAATAATATAGTCATGATTGATATTCTACAGCAAGGCAACTTTTGACCTGAAGCTCTAGGTGAACCAAATATGATTTAGCAGTGCCTTATAGTAGTTGTTTTAGGATTGAGATGTAAAGATTAACATGAATAGTTTGTCATTTACGCTACTTGGAATTAAAAATAGTTTGACAGGGCTATATATATACTCGTATTTTTTACTTGGAATGAGGTGTGGTACAAAAATTTTGAAATTCGATTAAAGCGGAACTAAGAAGATCTGAGTTGGAGTACTGTGAAAAAATTAATACATAGTCTCTAAATACAAGTGAAAGACTCCATTTTGTAGTCCTGAAATTGAAAATTTCGGCCGAGGTCCCTGAAAAGCCAATAATTTTAGCAAAGAAATGAACTGATATACTTCTTGTACACTTATTATTCACATTTTGCCAATTAATTCCATTAATTTTGCCATTCATTCATGCTTGCTTCTTTCAAGAGAATGAAAATTTTCAGACAAGCACTTTAACTTTTAAAATATTAATCAGTTCCACTAGTACGGGGCACAAAACATTATTAAATTATGATAGGCACCCCCGAAACTGAAAATACACACAGAATTCATGCTTATTTTATTGAAGTTTGTAGTAAAATATAAACAAGGATTTTATGCTGCTTTGAAATAACACCTGTATGTAGATACTGAGTGTAATTTTCTATTTTCAGATAATTATAATTGTTCGAGTCATTGGAGGTTGCCAGCTAGAACGACCAGGTGAGGTTTTTTTTAAATTAAATATCTTTGGATTTTTTAATTTACTTATATTTCATATTTACGAGGATCATTATTATTTTCTTGACAGTTGTGCTGAGAACTGAATTTTTTTGTCTATGTCGTAATTAATATCCGATTTGTGAATATGGTGCTGGATCATTCTAGAGTTCACTTAAAAAATAGGACCAGTAAAAACTTGAATCACAATTTGCTAGCAAAATATTATTTATCTATGGCCTTCTGGCATTTTAGGCTTAGGTCGAGATTAAGTAGGTAAATAAATAGTTGAATTATAGCTTGCTACAGAAATATTATTTATATATGGCCTTCTAACATTTCAGGCTCAGGCCGAGATCGGGGTAGGTCAATAAAAAGTTGAATTATAAGTTGCTACCGAAAGTTTATTTATTTATGGCCTTTAGGCATCTTAGACTCAGGCCGAGATGGGGGTAAGGTAGTATAAAGTGGAATTATGACTTGTTAGCAAAATAATATTTATTTATGGCCTTCTGGTTCATGCCGTTGGGATTTTTAGAATGATTACAATTTTCATAATGTTTATTAGTGCCGGAATGAAGAAATATAATATTTGTCCATAAGAAAGCTTATATGATACAACCTAAGATCGAACCGAATTACGAGAGAACCCCTATTTCAAATGTGGAATATATTTTCTTTGAATTGTTTCCTGGTATATGCATTTTGAGATAACATTGTGTGCTTCTTCTACACTTGTTGTATACGCATGACGCTGAAAAATGTGACTTTTATAGCGCAGTCTGGGTTGAAATTTTGGCCACAACACGAGATTTTTTGCAGTGTATTTATGCCTGGTGCTTTGAAGTGTCTCCTATACTAGAATGTCTTTGATATTGATGGATACCTTGGGACGGATCCACCCCACCTCAGTTTGTACCATAGGTCAAGAAAATGTGAAGCTCCACATTTTCCACGCGCCGTTTATGGCGTCTGCACAAAGGGATAGTTATATATTTTGATACTCTTATGTGAATCTAAGAAGGAAACTGTGGGTGCTGTTCCGAGACACAAAAATATTTTTTACTGAAACACTTCGTTTGTTATGTGTTTAATCAACCTTTAGAGTAAACAAGTGTAGAAGATGTGTTCCTTACATATTTGCAAATTTTATATTAGCTTCCATTATTTTATACCAGCCAGTTTTATGCCATTATTTTATATATACTACAGTCGATAACTAAAAGCCAAATATATTTATGGCTTTTAGTTAACTTTGAGTTAGGTCGGAACAATGATATTCAAGATATTACTTGCCACTGTTTACAAACGTGCTAGACGTATACTTTTTGTTCTATTCCCACCTAAGGTGGTCGGGAAAGGGGGAACAAGTTGATTTCCGATGGACACATGGTTTATTTTCTATGGAAATTGAAAAATAGAAATTTCCTTGTCAAAGGCTGGATTTGAACCCGGGACGGTGCCTTACCGGCTATGGGTCATAAGTCTAAGATAAAATTTTAGCTTTGGTTTAGATATTTTGTGTGTCCCATTCTAAAAAATCTGAAATTAAAAATATATATACCGCAACCTGGATTTGAAACCATAACCTTACATTTTTGACGTAGCGCTAAATGATTAACATGAAACGAGAATAAAAACAACAGAAATATAGAACATGCATCTTAAATAATAATATTAGTATTTTAACACCTAGAGATCCACAAGTAACAGCGTCCCAACCCAAACACGTGTCGCTAACAATTTGCCAAGCGCTTACCATCACTTGGTAATTGTTTAAGAAAGGCTGACCACCAGCAGTTAAACTAATGCTGACCACCAGCAGTTTAACTAATGCTATCCGGCAACGCAAACATTTTTGTACAGGGACAAACTCTGATGATGCTAAACCAAACTGGCGCAAGTATAACATAAACTAACAGGATATTTAACTTAATACTTTTGGTAACAACCGCAAACTCAAACATTATACCTATAGTACATGTGCGTGTGTAAGAGAGACTTGCTATTTTTTAATTTTTGGATCCCCATGTTTTTGTGAATGTGGTGTATGTCCGAGAAACATTGAGAATCTTATAAACTATAATGTTGAAACAATCTTGTTACTATATCTGAACAGTATGCTTTGAAACGTATTTTAAACATATTTTGTAGAAAACTTGATTTTTTCTAAGTTCCATTTTCCTGAATTTTTGGCAAAGTACGAAAGTGGGTATCACTGCTTGGTCCATTTAACTGTTACAAATCACTGTTGTAAGCAGTAGTTACTTTTCGCTAAAGTGTTATCAAAAATAAGAGTTACGAGTAGCACTTAAAATTCATATACAATAACTCACGTGATGCGCAACGCAATTTGCAATCTTTCACGACAGTTTTAGAGTGAAATTCTTTATTGTACTAAGAAAAGTATGCTGTAACAATTTATTTTATTTAAGCGAAATACAGAATCAATATTTCTTCTTCAAACATTTTTACTTTTCCGATGAAGTTTGAAATAGTGAAAGCAGATAATTTTAGAAAAAAGTTTCCTACACTTAATTTCTCAATCAAGGTTGGCAGTACTTGACATTTTGTTGGACTTGAATTGAATTTTTCCTATCAAAAGTGAGGTGATTAAATTTTCTCTTTAATGAGGAAAAGAATTCCTGCTTAAATCAACTTATATACAATTAACCTTTTCCCGCAAATAAAAAGAGCAATAGTTTTCTGGTTTTATTTTGAGGAAGTAGACTTTAAGGCAGCAGTTATTGTTAAGATGTTCAGTATACCTTTGTGTTGAGTCACATAGTTCGTTAGAAATTACAGTTAGAAATAACTAATCTATAGTTAGTAAAGAGTAGGCTGTTTAAAGATATTTGCAATCCAATATTTACAGAATATTCATAGAATATTATTCCTGCATATTTCAGAATCATTCTTAATTCAAATTAATCCCCGTACCAAAGTTCAGTAAATAATACGTTTTGAAGTTGTCCTCATAAATTGTCATAAAATATTCCTCATAGATTGAGAATATATCTCTAAATATATTTCAAGAACTTATTATTGAAAGAACATTTTAAATACATGATTTTGTAGAATATTTTGGTTTCATACACTTAGGCCTATCTGTACTAAATTCCTCGCTCTCGCCAACAATACCGTGAAAACATCGCTCACGAATATTCCTTTGCAAAGTAAGGGATTAAACACAGGACGTCAGCTATTAAACAGCTGTTGTAGGCTTTTAAATAAGTTTAACTACAACACGACTGAGTTAAATACATATGGTTTCAAGTATAATTTTCTGCTTGGACTTGATAATTTACGATAATTGTAAAGGACAAAGTTAAATAATAGTAGAGGAGGTAAGTATTCAATAATTTGAACGTAATTGAACTGATCGACAGAGACCAAAGAGTGTTTTTCATGTGGGAGACGGAGGCTTAATGATGTACATCAATAATGTTATTTTTGAATGCATATCATGTATTGATTTATATAAGAGTTGTATTATTTATTTTATATTTATTAAAAATGGAATATTCAAGTTCAGTTTTCTAATAGTTTGCATTGGAAAACGTTCACTGAATTGAAATTATTAAAATTTCTTCAAATATATATTAGCACGATCATATTCAATAATTCTTTAATTCTTCGTGGTGTTTTCTTTCTTTTCACCTCTATGGATATACTGTTATATTTACTAATATAGCTTGGGAAAAGATTTTTTGTTTGAACGAAATTCAAAATAGTAAAATTGCATTTTAACTTCGTCTATAAGAATACAATATAGTAATTTTGTCGTCTAATCATATGATTAACCAGTTCAATCTTTGGTTTATTCAGTTCTTTGTGTTTATTTATTATTCTTTGTTCTTAAATGACTCTTATTTTTTTTAAAAACTCGTCTCTGCATTCAATGTTGAACATTTACACACGTATATTATTTAAGATCGAGTAAATGTAAACATTATACTTCAGAGAATTTACTAGAATTTGTGCACCATGTTTTTTACTTATGGAAATCTACAGCGTATAACATTTGTATAAGGACTGGCTGAACGACAACCAGCTAGGTTGCATTAAAAAAATCAATCAGGAAAAATCAGAGACATACATATATAGAGAAAGAGAGAGAGAGAGAGAGAGAGAGAGAGAGAGAGAAAGAGAAAAGAGAGAAGAAGCAATTTCACAGACTGCAAAGTCAATAAAAAGTAATAAGAAAGAATTTTCCTCTAACAGCATACACTAATAATAAGGATTTAGTCAGCTTATTTGAAAATATATATAATTTATGAACAGATACTTTATAAAATAAAATTGCAACAGCAAGTTTGTTGAATCTCGCTTTTTAGAACTTGGAATATTTTGAGAAAAAATGTTAGCTGTAATATAATAATAGAAGATTATGATTTAAACTTTTACTTTTCAAGGAGGATACGGAGAACTGTTACAACTTGGGACATTAACTTTAACTGTATACTTTTGAGCGGATGATGCGGCCTGACATTATACACCGCTGTATAAACCGTACGATATAATATTGCAGAACGCGTGGTATCTATGCTATCAGTAATTTATTTTCTTTTATCAACAAATATTTTACTCATATACAATTACTAGTAAATATTTTTGGTTAATACTAAAATAGTAAATAGCTGAAATTATGTTTAAGAAAGATTTTCATAAGTTGGTGATTTCTACAAGAATCTGTTCATATTTGAAGGCGGGCGAATAAAAAGAATAAATATTTCTCAAAGAATAGATTCAAAGTCGGGTATTATTTTATAGAAATGATCTGACCTAATATAGAATAAAACTAGTTCATTTTTATGATCAAGAAAACCTCTAGGCATGCGCAAACTTTAAAATTTATGAATATAAACGTATATTTATGAAAAGTATACATATCTCTTAAAATTTCACCTCATAGTACCATGTGTGTGTAATATCCGTATTTTCTCTCTAAGTAGCTTATGTGCAGCGGTTTTCAAAGTTATTTTTTTACATTAATATAAACTAAGAAGAATATGTGTAGCAATTTTGAAAGTAATTTCATGATTTGGATTTATAGATCACATTATTTTTATTACAAATAATTATAGAAAAGTTTCCTAAAACTTTCAATATAAAAATTATTACCTTTAGTATAATATGGAAAAAGTTCAATTTTTATACTATATATTCTATCTGGTTTCCAGAATTTCAGTAATAATATTTTTGATATTTTCTTTTTATTTCAATCTCAAAGGATGTACAAAACTTTTATGAATGAAAAGTATACATAGACAGTATTTTAACAACTTTAAGTTTCTACGTAGAAAAAAATGAAACGTTAAACTATTTTAATCTTTCGCACATTTAAGTAAAGATGCACTTTTGCTTTTTCAGTAACTTCAAATTTCTTCAATCAGTTTTAAATGTTTACAATTATTATTCCCTATCAGGTTCAGAATTAATATCTTTTGCAATTAGTTTCTCTCTGACATCCTCCACATACTGAAAATATAAGTAAGGCATATAAAGTATGTTTAAAAATCTCGATATTATCCAAATATTTATGTTTTAATATATAAACATTATAAATTTCTAAAAGGTTATTAGGATCCATCAACACTCTCCATGTACGCCTCGTCAAACACTTTTCTTCAGCTACAGAACAAATGACACAGTCATGTGTGGTTTGATTAGGAACTTTATAAAAACAGCTTCCACAAATCAGACGAAAGTTATTGTTTTCCCAATTTTCGAAAGCTTCGTAAATACACTGTTCATGAATTATATTATTAACACATCGACAAAAATATACACTTTCTTTTACACAAGGAGGACGACAGAGTGCTCTATATGTAGATTCAATAACATCTTTACTTTCCTCCTCACTAATATCGCAGATCTCATCTTCACTGTATAAAATAAAATCCAATTCTACACTTGACGTAGATTTACTATGTGATATAGCGAAACATGGCGTTTCGTTGTTTCCCGCAGCTTTCTCCATATTTATAATTGAATAATCATCATCATGATCTTATATAAATACCACTTCTAAATTTGACAACAATTCACTACTAGTAATATTTGGAGATGAAAATTCCTTGTCCGTCATATTTTCCTCAAAATTTGGGTCTTTAAAGAAGTTCATGTGGCTTGATAAGTGAATTGGTTTACTTTTTACTAATGACACAACTGAACAATAATAATATTTTAAGTTTTCAAACAAGTACTTGTTCTAACTAGATCCATCTTGTTCTAAAGATCATTCAAGAGAAAGTGGGAAAACAGTAAATACAAGGTCTTAGCACAGTCCACGTTACGACATACTTTCCATCAAACACCTGCATCCTTAAAAAAAAATACCAATATTCCGAAGCCCAGCAAAGATAAAAAATGCCGAAAAATTATCGACCTGTAAGTCTGCTTAACTCGTCAGGGAAAATAAGAGAGAGAGTCATACTCAGTAGACTGCAAAAATTCATGCCAGACAATTCGCTGTTGATAAATGAGTAATTTGGTTTCCGTGGCAAATATAGTACAACACATCAGCTGGTGAGAGTCGCTGAATATGTCACCGTCAACTTTAACAAAAACCGCTCTACTGGGCCAGTCTTCTTAGATGTCAAGAAGGCATTCGAAAGAGTCTGGCATACGCGGCTAATCCACAAACTCATTCAGTATAAAATACCAGGCTCACTCCTACTAAACAGCTATCTAAACAACAGATCCTTTTTTGTACAAGTAGAAGACAAAAAATCTTTTTCCAGGCCAATAAAAGCAGGTGTGTCTCAGGGATCTATCCTAGGCCCGTACCCTTTTTCGAGTTTTGTGAATGATATTCCGAAGCATCACGACACATACATAGCTCTGTAGGCCGATGACACGGTCGTCTATGCCTCCTCGACAAAACCGTGATAATCCATGATATACGTACAACGCCACATGAAGCTACTCCAAGATTGGTTCACGAAATGGAAAATTAATGCCAATGTCACCAAGTGCGAAGCAATCGTTTTCTCAAGAAACACTGTCAAACCCAGAAACCTAATGTTAAACTAAATAATATTGACATCCCCTTCAAACAGGAAGTGAAATATCTTGGTATGCTCCTCGACAGAAAACTCCTGTGTGCCAGACACATTGAAAGTCAACGTGGTAAGGCTAGCGGTAGACTAGCGCAGCTGAAGAGTCTCCTTGTCTCAGAACGACTACATGCTCAGAGCAAGGTCACTCGATACAAAATGCTTATAAGACCTTTAATAACCAATGCTGCGACTGCATGGGCTTTCGCTTCGAATACCCACCTGAAAAAACTACAGACATTTTAAAACCGTGTATTAAAACTAATCTCAAAGTGTCCAGAGTACACCCGAATGGCAGGCCCTCACCATAGACTAAACATCGACACCATTCTCAATCATGTTAAAGACCAAACAATGACCTTTTATGAGAATGTGAATGCGGTAGACAATGATCTCAACACAGGTCTTGGCTCGTACCAAGTCTTAAATAGATACAAACACAGACACTGTACCTCAATCCAAATAAACAACGGTAAAACAAATGTATAAGTATGTCCAATAACCACAGTTCAAATAATAACATAAAAACCTGGCAAAACTAACTAACCCATAGCAATCAATCAATAAATCAATCAGTCAATTAAACAATCCAAATCATCCAAACTTAATCTATATTACTCAATCAAATGCTTCCATAACAGTAACTATAGAATGTAACTAAATCAGTTCACTAGCTACTTACATTAAATTTTCCACTATGATAACAGTAATAATTAAAAAAACAAAGAGCAAAAAAGCTATAGATTGTAGACTTTACATCTATATATTCAAAATGAATCTGTGTATTTGATTTTTTAAAGGTGGTGGAATATGACGAATATTGGACAATTACTGTTATACAAGTAGCCTATCTCATTAACCCTATATTCCTCATAGTTTCTTTTTAGGTACACCCTCAGACGATGGATCCTGTAAATACACATGTATGTTCTTGTGTGTTTGTGTGTGTGTGTTTGCATGGCACAAACACTGCTTATAGGGTGCGGAATCAGATTAGAACCATTACAGACTTTTACCTGCGTTTCTCCACCCTTCTTGCATGTGTGGTTTACCAGGTAAACTATCTAGTTTGAACCGATACATGTATTTTTACAGAATATACAGTAATGCATATTCTGGTTTTTGTCTTCTTCCAGAAAACTCTTCTCGCGTTTCACTATCTTCATGTTTCACCTTCTTTCCTCTCTTATACACATTCCGACTCGCGGTAAATGTCTCGGAAAGACAGAAATCGTAGCATCGACATCTGCGACAGATGCTTTGGTTGCATGTGCATGCGGAGATGCCAAGTAGAAGTTGGAGAGCGGCCACTATTCAGGGCGTGACTTTCCGGGGTCCCTGACATTTCAATATTTATTAAGTTTTTTTCAAGATCCATAAGTGGAAGTTGGTCGTCGTACCATTTTCCGGCCCATTCTCGGGATCGTTGGGGTCGGCATAGAAGCGTAACCCCGCCAAAACCCCGCCCGTTGAAGTCGGCTTGTCGTCGGGATTTTTCAAAACCCGACGTCGGCCGAGCTTCGCTGACCAAATGCCGACGTCGGGTCGACCTCTCCTGGCTTGCTGGGAAAATACAGAACAGTATGAATATACTTAACAGTATCGGGATATTGAATTCCTCTGAAATTCTAAAAAAAATAATACTAATAACTTATATAGAGGAAGTAGCATGACAGAGCTGAAACCAGGTCAGTTTTGATGACCCGGCCTGACCCGGATAAACTTGATCCGGTCTAAAACTTGACTCGATTAACCCGGTCTGATGAGCTCCAGTTTCGTAATTTTCGTGTTCTAGGGGGTAACACCTACGATCTCTGTCACCCTTCAAACGAAAGGAAATAATCAAATACTCTATTTTGTCTTCCGGGTGACGAGACCTAAATCGGATCACAGGGTCGGGCCGGGTCCTAAGTATAGATCCGCTCCAAAACGACGTATAATCACAATTATTCTAGTGTTAATTGGAGAGTAAGGATGCCCAAACGGATCCAGATATCTGATATCCTGGTGCTTAGGTTCGTCGGTTCAAACCCTCCTCGTGCTATTTGAGCTTTAAGGTGAAAAAAACCGTGTGCGTGGATTTTTCGGAGTTCTCCCGTTTTCTCCCAGTTTCTTCATTGCAGCAATCATCCATCTGGTCTGAGCCTGAATTGCCTAAAGGCCTTAAAAATTAAATTCAAAGTACCTGATTACAGCACAATAATTTATCTAGATGCGTGCTTTATCTTGATTTCGAAATGAGTCTGTGCGTTAATGTAAATATTTATATGTTTATTATTATTATAGTATTCTGTAATATGAATAATCAACTTTTTCTTTCTCATGTCAATCTTATTTTGCTGTTGTTTTCTTTTCTTCTTGTTATTTGAAATCGCCAACATTTCATTGCTTATTTCTCGTGTAAATATACACTATATTATTCAACTGGCAAGGTTAAAAGACTGATATTTGCACCCATTTGCTGTCGACTGGGTGGTTGTCAATTTTTCTGCATTAATTTCGATGTTTACGTAACACAAGGTTCTTGTGAAAAAAGGAATTACATATATTATTTCGAACTGCACGGTTGCAGAACGAAGTCCTCAATCTTGAAATGTATGGGGTGCCTTGACTTCGTAACCAGCTACTGGGGCTGGAAGATTGTTAAGGTGTGAGGAGTAGTCTACAAACACAGACAACTCACGTGCCGCGGTGGTGTAATGGACAGCATACTCGGCTGGCGATTGGAAGATCCGGGTTCGAGTCCCAATCGCGGCGGTTGTCAATTTTTCTGTATTAATTTCAATGTTTACCTAACACAAGGTTCTTATGAAAATAGAAATTACAACCCTAAATGTAGATAATTATGCCTAAGATTATACTACTTTCTGCATGTTAACCGGAATTTCGGGGTGGGAGTTCAGGCCAACTACCTAAATACATACGTCCATATCGCTCAATATCATTGTTTTTCGGTATTTTGATATTGTTCGGTATTTCAATATTATTCGGTATTTCTGTATATTGATATCGTTCGGAATTATCGGTATATCGATAATTGTCGGTATCCAAAACATACCGAAAGTCGGTACGAAAATCTCAATACCGAACACCCCTAAATCAACGTCATAATCTAATCATCTCCCGTCATAGGCAGACTTCACCTATTCGAATTGTTACTAGATGCTCCAAAAATCACTAGAAATACTGGATAAATCTGCACTGCACTTCAAGTGATATTGACACAGTTTTACAGCTAAAATTACGCTTGAAAGTACAATATTCTTTCTCTCATTAAATCAGATGATGATTATTGATTAACTTTTAAATATAATTTTGTATAATGTAATCGGAAATTTAAAAAATGCAAAACATTCAACTACAAAATACGTTAAAAGTTAGAAAGTGTATAATTGGATATTTTCGGATAGAAAAGAGTATTAAAATATATCTAAAAGAGCATAATGCTCTTAAAAAGATTATGTATGGTCACCTTAGTACCTCTACCAAGCATCAGGTATCTTGAAACTGCGCCCTGCCCAGCTTCCTTTTCATACCTCCCGTTTCCATTCCCTGTCTAAGCCAAAAATAACAAAACTCAGTAAATAAAATTCGGTAACGACGCCGATATTTGATGATCAGAAGTCTGTGCAAGGAATGCACTGATATTTGGAATACTATATATTGATCAGTAAGGGGTACTAGATCTTAGGCGCATAAAAATAAAAGTTAACTTTATACTTGCTAGTGAAAGTTACTGGAAGTTGCTACTTGTTTTCAAGAATGGAAATATGAAGGGTATGGGGAAAAACAATGGTTACTCTCGTTTAAAAACTGAGTTGGGTACGGAAATAGAATGGTAACATTCATGTAAGCTAAACTGTGGAAAGAGTTCAAGTTAAAAACAACAGATGGCAGCATATTGGCAATTTGATGTATGGGAAGCCTCATATGCCGGCATGACAGAATGAATTTTCCTAACGTAATATCTCAATTCATGCTCAATGTGGGTTAGCATTGTTTTTCCCCATGCCCTTCATACGTGCGCAAGTAAATGACATACGTAAATAAAAATATTGATGACTAATGGGTTTACATTATCTAATGGTAGATAGGCGGGAGCAAAACATTTTTCTTGAAGTTGGTGTATTCTTCTCGGTTGGAATGTCATTCTCTGAGTGCGACCGGCATTGAAGTGAGAATGTCTTCTCTCTTCATCAAAGAAGGGAAATGTTCTAAAATATCATAACAAAAATGCACATAGGGTAGTAGTTTCTGTCTGTGGAAAAGTAAAGTGCACAGTACACGCCAATAACAAGTGAAATAGCTCACTGTAACTAAATAAGTGAGTCTTGAAAACCTAACATATTTCGGACAATCCCTTGTAAATATGATCTAGCAATAAACGTAACCAGCAAATGTTGCCATAAACAAAATACAGTATATTAGACACAAATAATACATACCGGTACATCGAGAGATCACAGTAAATATTGGAAATGATTTCTGTTCACTTCTGCACGTCTTTGAACTGAAGCTCTGACTCGTTCGTAGATACCTGGAATAGTTCTCATGTGCTGGAAACCTTGAGTAATTCGTTGAATTAGTTGGACTCGTGTTTCTACTGGTTGTGCATACACTTCACATTTAAAAGAATAGAAGTCGAGGGGATTAAGATCAGGCGAGCGAGGATGCCATGCTATCGGACCTCCGCGACCAATCTAGCACTCACCAAACCTGCGATTTAAAAAGACGTCTGATATTCTTTCGAAAATGAGTTGGTACGCCGTCATGCATGTACCACATATGTTGCCTATTTATTAGAGGAATATCTTCCAAAAGAGCTGGTAGGGTATGCTCTAGAAAACAAATAAATTAACCGTTTGTTGAATGTCGATTTGGCCTAACAAATTATTGTTACCTGTTTGAATGTCGTCCAATTCATGCAGATTTCGACCTAGCTTTACTTCACAAAATTTCTGGGAATCCCTCACTTCCTTTGGGGAATCCCTTGCGCAGCCACTGCACAATTTCGGAATTTGCATTTTTTGCTAAAGCAGGCTGGAATCCTTTGAGGATACCTTGCCCCAATAGTTCTATTGGAAGTATCAAGGTTCAAAATTCATTTTCCCACGCTTTTGGCAGGCTGTAGTTCCGAAACTAGGAGGAATACGACAAATTACAAATACATTTTTTCCTTATTTTGATGAGAACTTTTTGTTCCTAGAGTTTTGACAATGAGTTTTTGTCGCACAGTGTCAACTTAACGAATCATACACGAATTACTAAACCATTTAATTCCTTGACAATGAAATTCTTAGATTTCCAAACTTGCCTATCCGGCATTCCCTCAATCAGAAACATTGCTTAAATAATTATATGTATCGGGGTACTACTTTGAGTGTGATTTGCTAAGCCGACACTGCTTACGTCATTATGTGTCAAGTTATGACGTAATTTGTGACAATGTTGCTGTAACTTTGAGCGCCTGTATATCCGAACATTCGCACAATTTTGAATTTCTTTTATGAAACTTGTCTCTGGTTTTGACGTAAATAATCGCCTCGCGGTTCCCGAATTTCGACGGGGAGAATTTCAACTTTGGAACTACTAGGTCTAGAAAAGAGGTTAAGGTGTCGTTGGAAAGGTATCGGCAACACAAGTACAAACCCGAATCATTTATCCAGATTGCAGATACGGTTGCCGAATTTCGTTGGACGTAAATTTCAACTTTGGAACTACAAGGGTTAAGAAAGAGGTTGACGTGACGCTGGAAATATCTCGCCGCAATTTTTCGAACGCAACATTAATCATTAAATAGGATGCTCTCTGCTGAAGACTGGCGGTAGCTTATGTGTGAACAGTGCACCGACTAGGCTCCGCCTCATATGTGATATTTTCATGTCCTGAACTACTTGTTGAGATTGATTTGTATGTTTTGGAAACAAGCTCCACATTTATAGAAGATCCTTATCCACTATTTCGACGAAGTTTGTGCTGTTAATTACCCGCACATTCTGCGAACTACTATCGTCGTGTACGTATACCATTACACCCCATCCCTTAACGGAACATTCTCCAACCGTGACGGTGGTTGGTTTCGGTCCATGCTGAAATCTTTTCAAGGCTTTCTCTAGACCCTATATGATACTGCTAGATGAAAGCAAAGTAAAGGCTCAGTCAAGACTCATCGTAGAAAATTATCCACGCCAAAAACTCAAAGGGTGTTGCACTTTCTACGTTGGCCCCTGATTCCCTTTTGGCAGTATTGGATGGTGTGAGCTGTAGTTTCCACCTAGCAGTTCTCCATGATAGTATAGGTGGTGAAGATACCAGACAGATATGTCAGAATTCAACTGTAGGTGTTTTATCACTCCTGCAGCCTTGCAACATGGATTGCCTTACTCCTCTCTTTTCGAAGTTGTCCAGGAAGACTTGAATGTGGCATTACAGCTTTCGGGTGTGCGTCCTGATTGAAAATGATTCAATACTTCAGCTTCCGCAGTGCGATGCTTATAACTGGGGGAAGAGTTCAGAACACTTCCCCAGTTAGTAATATTTACAAATCGGTCTGTCGTGTTAAAGTGTGACAGCTATAGCTCAAAGGACTTATTTACATGGGCGTCTGTCTCCTACCATCACCTCTCCAGTCAATGTACAAGCATATTCGTAGGACAGGGATGACAGACTGGCCTATAAGAAGGCATTGAAAGCTCTAGTCTCATGTGTTACATTAAGTATAAATAATTTTAAGGAGTTATGACGAACTTCCTTATAGCTTTGGTTCTAAGAAATTGTTAAACCTAAGATTCGGCATGTTTTAATTTGTCCACATATTCTTACAAACTGCACAAGTTTTGAACACGAAACTCATTGAGAAGTTGTGTACGTATTTTATGTTTTGTACTTAATAATAATAATAATAATAATAATAATAATAATAATTATTATTATTATTATTATTATTATTATTATTATTATTATTATTATTATTATTATTATTATTATAGAATATTATTTACGAGATTATGATCTACAGGGAGTAGAGGAATCGAGAAATATTTTTCACGACAAAATTTTAATAAAGGCATAGGATTAGATAGTTCGAGAATCCCTGGATTTACTATTGTGAAACAACGCAAATGGTTCCTAATGAACGTAAATTATCGTGTCGAACAATCCAGGAGTTGCTCTGACACGTCTTGAGCCTTTTTTGCCATACTGTTTCTCGTAACCGTTAACGCACTATGCTGCATTCACTGTAAAGCATGTGGCACAAGTTCCGAATGAACTAACTCCTGCCAGTACAATTATACGTTTAACATCGCTTTAAAATGGGATTTACATATTTGTGCCCTTTTGGATTGTGTTGAGGATGGGCCTTCATTTCTGTATCGCATGAATTCCGCTAAGATATTCAGTTTTGGGGGTGTATAGTCAAAATTGGGAGGGTGTAAAATGGAGTTTTGCACGGTTTTTATCGTTTTTTGACCTTAAACATTCTAAAGTAGGAGGAGCTGCTCTCGAGGGTTTGAGGGCGTAACACTTCCACCTCCCAGGGGGGTCTGGCGGGATCACTGATGCATCTTACCAATAGACTCACGTTTTATTGCAACATTTCACCTGTTTCAGGAAATTTACGTCAGCATTCGTAACAACTCTTCACATATCCTGATTCCTGACACGCTGTCCTTTTCGTTCGACTGTTTACAGCAAAACCTAACGGCAACACGTCGCATGTACCGTCTTTTCATCAAAATCGTGTGACATGTGATGTTCAGCTCGGCGACGACTTCACGGATGGTGAGAAGACAATGTGCATGGATGATATTTCCCAGTCTTTCGACGTGATCGATGTTGGTAATTGTGGGCGGTTTATATTAGCACTTGTCATTAATGAGGTGAATATTAGACATAAGTCTAAAGCAATATTTACAATTGAACTAACCATTGCGAAAGAGATTCGAACCAACTGTGTTTTTTCTACAGAAAGACGTGCCTTAGTGATACTGCACCCTACATTGCCTAAAGTTTTCTATATATAAGCAACTTAAGATACAATTTTCAAAAAGTCCCTTCGCGCCTGCAGGTCGCCTGGGTTAAAACGCATTTTTACTTGGGGATGTGGTTCCAGAGCCGGTGTAGCAAACCCTACTTTACCCTGGGCCAAGCATTTCAGCGTTACTAACCTATATGTTATATTTTTTTAAAATTAACGAAGTTAAGAACTACATAAATTATTTGTATGTATTATTACAAATAAATGTTAAAAATAAAAATAAAACGCCCTGTAGGTATCAATTACCGGTACTTACTTCATTCGAATGTAAGACAATTATAAACCCTCGCTGCTCAAGGGAGATAGAGTTAGTAATTCACCAAAAGAACATTCTCAGTAACGGATTAAGACGTGTCGATTTTCTTCTTCATTTCAGAAATCCAAACATTAGGGTGATAAAAAATTGTGATATGATTTGGGAATTCAAAATATATTTTCGTTTATAAAATATAACTTAGTATTGTTTGTAAGTAACGACATGACGATAGTGACTTCTCAACGCTCTTTCTAATTATTGTGTAAGAAGCTCTTTCGAAGATAAATTCGAAATATTCATTATTACAGTGATACTATACAGTCCTTAAATATTTCTGGTCATAAGCATTGTTGTTCATATTATGACCGACATATGTCCCTGCCGGATATATTATTTCTTCTTTCTTCGATGAGTACTTTTATGTTTCTTTTTCATTGAAAATATGGAATAATACAGAAGTGTTGTATTTTTGTCCATTTCATAAATTAGCGGCATACTGTTTTGTTTTCTCTTATTTATTCATACATATACATATATTCTACTGGTATTTTTCAAACGTTGTTACTAGAATACGTTAAAAGGTATTTTACTGGAAGTACTACTCTTGATCGTAACCCTAATTGCAAATTTGAGTTCCCTATATAATGACCTGTATTTGGTTGCTGACATGCTATGTAAAATACCGGTACTTTTTTTTGTCCTTCAAATAACAGAACAACTAGCCAGCATGTTATATTTGCACCCAGACCCAGAGAGAGTAAAAAGTGTCTTCTAGATTACCTGATTCGAACACCACAGTTTACCCATTTCTTGGACAACACGTTTGTGCGGTTTGCTTAAGGAATTTAACTGCAGCACTTGGTAAATAATTGCTGTGGGATTTCCTCAGACCAATTGTAAAACTGTTTCTGTCTGACTGCTTGGCATATTATAGTACTTTTTGTAAAGGAAAATTGTATATATTATTGACCGTTGTTTCTCAATAATCTATCATGCAAAAAAGCACGGAATTAATTCCTCATATTAACCTTTCTCGAGCCTTATTCAAGCAATGTAAACAACAGTCACAAATACTGTTTTTACTAGGAATTAATTACAGATAAATTTGTACCACTATTCTATCACTTTAGTGTCTGAATCAAAAATCGATAATATAGTTAAACAATGTAAAACTCCGGACTACGAACGCTAGCCCGGACACAATATGAAATCCCGGACTGTCCAGGCTAAACTCAGATGTATGGTAACCCTACATAATGGAACTTTCGATTTTTCTTCTGTAAGTTCTTGGTTGCAGAATTTCGAAACAATTGGCTTATTTTGTTTGACCTTCTTGACTTACCTCGTCTAAACTAGGGAGACAGTGAGGAACATGATGAACGCTTTTATACATGTAATTTAATCTTGTATTAATCCTTATGCAGTAATCAGTAACGGAGTCATAGTACGGCAATAAGCAATTAAACTGTAAGTTACTGTGCAAATAATAATAACAACCGTGATATTATCTGTCAAAACAAAACTAAGTTTCAAAGTATACAAGGAAATTTCTATTTTCTTAATGGCCATGTTGGCAAGTAACGTGCAGTGCATAAAGTGCTAAAGGGATTCACTTGGAGTACAGAAAAGATTTAAACTAAGAGGTTCACGTATTCGTTCTGAAATCCATAAATCGATTTAAAAGTGTGTGCAAGTACTTACAATAATTATAGAAAAAATTAACGTCATTGTTCACTAACCTGAAGCATATTTCAACTTTAAAAGAAAAACATTCTAAGAACACGATTTATTACAACACAAATATCTATTTTCGCAATGCAATGGGCGCGAGAAACATTTTCTCTGTCCCGGTCATTAATACTTTTCTATTGCCTAGTTTCTTTCAACTGTTTTTTTTTCTGTTCCTTTGTTTTAAATTTATGTTGTAAAATGTATATAATGTCCTCTGCTCAAAGCTTTCTTCTATGTTCCATTAATGAATAGTTTCCTTCAAAAAGAACTCTTACATTTTCATTAACTGCTGCTTTGTTGACGTCTGTATTCTGTAATCAAACAGCACACCTTCAGAGAATGTTCAGGAGAAGAAAAGAGTATATCCAGGTGGTTGCAGAAACTACTATTTGTCCTTTTGAGCGGTGACATTCAGTTAAACCCAGGACCCAGCGTTGATGGTTATTTTTCTGTGTATTATCAGAACCTTCAATCTGTGAAAAATAAACTTATGAATTGTGTCATTCATTTGAGTGAACTTAACCAATATGATTGCCTGATTTTCACAGAGACGCGATTTTCATGATTACGCGATGGATTTCAAGCTTCCTCTTGCCGCGTATTTCAGTATACGTAGAGTGGACTGTGCTTGTCGATGCGGTGGTGTATTGCTTTGTGTAAATTCAAAGCGGAAAGGAGGAAGGCTAATGTTGCTCTTATACATAAATCAGTATGTAGAAAAACATAAAAGTCTTCGTGTCTATGTCAATTTCTTTACTATCAACTCTGTCACTAACATTAGAGAAAATAATAGTAAGTCGTGTTTATAAATTTACTTCTCAGTACATAAATCCTGTACAGCATGTCTTTTACCTGGCAAATCTTGCTTGACGAAACTGTCTGTTCTACTAACTGACGGCATCCAATCCATCTCTCATAATTCGTAGTCTTTTACTTCGACCTATCTAAGGGTTTGTTTCCATTATCCATTCCTGTTTCATCTATAAATTATCAACTAGGATTTGTATTAATAGAAACTACTTCAACTGTCAGAGAACTACCTTCAAACTAGACAACAACATGCAATAGTCTCTGGAATTCCCCAAGGCCGTGTTCTTGGGTGACTGTTATTATTATTTCGATGACCTTCCTACCCTTTTTTTAGATTCCTTAATTAATATTCTTCTATTTTCCGACGACTGTAAACTCTACAGACAAATATCCACTCTTCATAATACTAAGTGGATATACACTTTCGCTCCACTCTTCATAACACAAATATCCACTTCATAAGCTTTCAAGACGATATATCTAAATTCGTTATCTGGTGCAAATTTACCTGGAATTTAGAGCTAAATCCTCAGAAATGTGCAGCTCTTTTTAATTCTCTGAAAACAGACGCAATTCATCACTCATATACCATTAAAAGTATAAGCATAAACGTTTCTTCTTTCAGAGACTTTGGTTTTGTTAGTAACAGCAAGCTCACTTATTCTTAATATCATATATTATTCAAACCACTGGAGATGCTATGCGAACACTAAGTTTGTTCTATCGCTTTACAGCGATTCGCAGTCTGTACAAGCTGTTTAACACATCTTATGTATTAAACCGAGCGGTCTGCGGCGTGGCGGTAGGCCATCGGCTCGAAGTACCGGGTTCAAGTCCCGACATGGGTGTGGATTTTAACAGCTAAAGGCGAATCGTGACGGGCCGAAGTCCAAAGTTACTAGACTGGCCCATATAAAAATAAAATTTACAGAAAATATTTTATATCTTATGTATCACCTACTACTGAATATTGTTGGCCTATATGGTCAAAGGCATGCGCCACGTATCTTATTAGGTTGGACTCAATTGTAAATTTCTTAACCGCTATAGTTCGAGTCAGAGTACCTCCATTCGAGCATTCTCCAATGAGGATATAATTGAAATGCTAAATACCAAATCACCCCCGAGCTCGTTGCGTCATTGGTGATCTCATTTTCTTACGTAAAATTGTTAATGGGTATTCTCCGGTCGAGACCTAATTGTCAGAAATAAACTTTCGCGTCCCTATCCCACCAACACTTAGTGTACAGTAGCCTTATTTTATGAAAACAGAGCAAGAATTGGTCCAAAGGTCACTTGCAAACAGAATGACTACAAAGTATAATTGTCTCCCATGTATGAAACATATGAATTTTTTACCTCGGAGAACGCGTTTAGGTTTTTAAATAAGAAATTGTAACTTCTCATCTTTACATCGTTGTATCTTATTGTTCTTTTTGTTATTCTTGGTTACTTGTGTTAGTGCTTCAATGTAAAATGGACGCCAACTGCTGTATTTGAAACTTATTTGTAAATAAATATAAACGCAAAATTAATTTCGGAGATAGGGTTTAGACAATAAATCCGCTTTGAATAAACATAAGGGCTTTCACAATTTATTTTTAGAAAATAGTATTGCTCTTGTAAATAATGTTGTTTGTATGTTTAGATTATTTTCTTGTAGCATACTGTAGTACTCCAGCTCATCGCAGAATGCTCTTAAAAATTCTAGCATTTGTTAATTTAATTTCAAGCTGAAAAGAAGCTGTGCCTCTACTAGTCCTTGGAAAATTCGTCTATAAGATTATATTTAGAGAATCCAAGGGAATTTTGTAGAAAATCGTAAACTCCGATCTTCGGAGGATTTTAATCCACGTTAAGTTCGTTCTCTTGCGTGAGAATTACAATATTAACAACATACCTTACTATTGCATATCATAAAATATATATGGAATTTAAAAAATACAAGTTTTAAATTAGTTTCAAGCAAAGAAAAATTGTCTCTACAAACCTTTGGGTAAAACAGGTAGTAATATTGTTTCAAGGATTGAAGGGCATAGATTGTACATAAAATCAAATTTATTTGAAAGTCTTTAGTTCATGTTAAACTCATTATCTTGAGTAAAACTTTCGAAATAAAACGTGTATTAAATGAGGACTTCTTAATGTGTTTGTTGATTATTGTCTGAGAATAATCTATTGATTTTATTTACACGACAAACTTGCTACGGTAAATACTATTTTTATTATACTTTTTTAAAATGTACTGCTGTCTAGTAATTGTACACGCTTTGCAATCCCTTAAGATAGTTCCGATGGCGTAAGAAATTAACAGAGTATCCAGTGTCTTCATTTGATCAATCAGAATGTAGTAGCAGTTGCTATCTCCTAAACTAAACATGTTTGCTAGTGTCAATAAGCAATTGCTTGGAAGAATATGTTATCATTTCCGACTTGTTCCACGAAACTGCTAAATTCGATACAGATCGACTGTTGCAAATTGGAATCCTCATTTCAGAAGGGAAATTGCCTGACCAATTTACCATCCTCCAGTTGCTGAAAAATAAAGAAACGTAAGAATATTAGATAACCAATACAGTTAATACGCCTTTAAGTGCTAACTAATAGGTTTAATTTGATACAACATCGCAACTCTGTCGATAATAACACTTTGATTTTAGCTCAGGTTAGGTTAGTAGTATTCTTTGTGCGATTGTCTGAACTAGTTATCGTGTTTTAATAAATTGTTCCGAGATAGAAACTATTAGTTTGGGAGACATTGATAAATAGTTAAAGGAATAGTTCTAAACTTATTAGTTACGTTGCGACCTTGGAGGTATAGGGAGACTGAATGACCGTGGAAGTAACTACAGTGCCACCTATTAGCGTTCTGTTGAACTGAAAAATAAAGAGCTATGCCAAAGCGTTGTTTCACAGCTCTCGGCTTAGACTATTCAGTAAAGCATCGGGTCGCTAGCCGGGGTCTCAATTTCGGTTCCCACTCCGGTCATTTTTGTAAGTATTAAGTTTGTTTTCATTTTCGTTTTCGTTTGAGTAGACATTATTTTCGTTAGATTTAATTGTTGTACACATTTCCACCATCTTACACAATTCAAGGAAATAGAGTAGGTAAGATAGGCAGGTTAGATGCCTTCTTATTATACGCGTACAACACCGTAGATCATACATAATACAAAAAATGTTCACTCCCTGTGGTGACGTCAGTTTCACGACTATGTACTCTCCCAATGTGGTCGTCCAACATGGATTTAGATACGGGAGACGGATCTACTTCCAGCGACCCGAAATTGAGACTAGCATGAGTACCTGGCAGGTGTAATTGATTAAAAAAACAAATGAATATCACGTTCCGTACAATACCATATTTAAAATATTTCAGCCTTCCTCCTCTCTTCCTTAGCAAGATCTTCCTCCATGCTTTACTTCCACACGCCCAGGCATAGGCCAACCAATTAGACGCAGGTTAATCCCAATCATCCAGCTAAGATTAATCGAAAACCGGTGTCAAGTTGACCCAGCTTAATTGTATTGGGTCAGTAAATCCGTCTACCGTATTTACATTCATGGTCGTCCAGAGAGTAAAATCCATGGTATGAAGTGCCAAAATGTAATTAAACACCCGCAGAAAAAAAATGTTCAAACAGCTTATGTATACGTTGACTTTCCAACATAAAAACTCGAGAGATACCGTACTAAACGTATATTAATGAATTCTGAAGAGAGATAAAATATTATTAATACAACGAGCAAAAGTACCCGCCCGTTGGTGCGGGCTGAATATAATATTTTGGCAACAGTCATTGGGCCATTCAACAATACTCGCTTCCACCAGGGGGGCAAATTTTGGGAGCTGCGCTCTCTTTATCGTAACCAGACTCCACTAAGTGTAGGGGAGAACACTCAAACACTTCTCCTTCAGATCAGACTTGACTGAGAGGCATACGGCTTCTTGATGGCTCATCTACATATTAAGCTGGATATTTTTTAAAAAAAGAATGATCAAAATCGGGCCAGTAGAACGGATGGACGGACTGGACAAAGTTTGTGATAAATATTCCCCATAAGGAATGCATAGGGGAGAACACTCAAACACTTCTCCTTCAGTTCAGACTTGACGGAGAGGAATGTAGTTTATCGATGGCTCATCTACGTGATAATCCGGAAGTACAAAAAATGAATGATCAAAATCGGTGCAGTAGAACGGCAGGACGAACTGGACAAACCTTTTTTAGCTAACTTTTTTCAATATATAGATAATCTAATGGATGAGTTGTCCAATTAAATATAGATCATTTTTAACTAAATAGAAAACTTATTTACTTCATTACAATTTCCTATGTATAGACTGGACTGGCCCTTTAAGCTCGTCACAATTGGAGAACTTTCTTCATCAGCGATTACTTCTCTGGGAGGTGGCATTTGTTTAAGTTATCAATCTAAGCCTGAAGCACGAAGCGGTAAGTTCAAGTATTGTCTAAAGTATAGGCTTAAGCATTCCCCTAGTAAACTTAGGAAAACACTGGAAAATCCCAATCACAGTTCCTAGAAGTGTGACTAATCTGTGAATATCCTCATTGCGGACGTGGTCTATGGGACATTTTGACCAAAAGTGTTGATTTATGGATTGCAATGATCTTAAGTGTTTGCCGCTACTGAGTATAGACAGTTTTATTCTTTTCAACCACCCTGCGATTAATCCAGCATAAATTATTTGTATTTATATACATATTTTGTTTGTAAGAGGCATTCAGAAAACAAACATAATTGTTTCAAAGGTCAAGTTTCTAACTAAATTATAGTTTTTGAATTTGAATGTTATTTACGGTCTTTAAGCATCTAAGACTCAGACCAAGATAGGAGAGGGGAAAGGATTCGGGAAAGTAACATCATGGCATTTGCCTGGTGTGACAGGAAAAACCATGGAAAAACCTCAGTCTGCATGGCCCGCCGCTGGGACCGACTCAGGATCTCCCGAATGCTACACCAACGCCCAACCACTGAGCTACGACGGATAAGCGTAAACTATAGTGAATACTTTCTTATCTGTTTTGTCTTTGGTTATTTACAATTAAAAGATAAAAGAAGTTATTTCTGATGAAACTACACTAAACACTACTAACGAAGACTCCGGGAGTCACTCATGTAGCATCTCAGGCACAAAAACAATCAATTTTGTTACAAAGTAGATTGCCAACACTGCCAACTCAGGTGCTTGGGGCGGGGACATCCACACTATTTTCTATTGTGTCTAATAAATCTTTTGCCACTTTTGGTGAAGATGTGAGAATGAAAGCATGAAAGAGAATGAAAGCAATTTGAAAAAAAAATGTGCATTTCAAAAAGATCGGGTTGGCAATACTGAGTGACTGCCTCAATCAACCTTTCCAGCAGCTCTGAGCTACACTAGCAAAGACCTTTCCAACAACATATATGTATTCCTTGTGGTTCCTGAGATTTATTTTATAGATACATACAGACAGACACGGACGGACTGAGCGGTACGATAGGGTCCCTTTATGTTAGCTACAATGTCAAGGGCCTAAAAGTAAAAAAAAAATATAGTCTGAATATGGCAAGTAAATTGTGTTGATTTCGACGCAAATAGACATCTTACACTTTTAGCCTACTAAAGTTATCACTACAATGCATACAACAAACATTATTGTGGGGTAATTCTTCTAATCGTCCATAGATTTTATTTTACTTTTCTTAAGTTTGAAACTTTCACTTACTTTCTAAATCAGGCTTTTCAATTCAAATTGGACATTTTTTCTAACTAGAAATATACTACTTAATTATTCACACCAACTAGTATAATAGCGTTTCCTTTTTTCCAATAAATAAGTTTAGCTTATAAAGTTTCTATTTCCAATGGTAATTTAGTTAGCTAATATATTCTCATACCCAACTCACACAGTATTTGTATAAAAAAATATTTTTGTAAAGGCACCTGGGCCAAAGTAAGTCCGTGCCTTGTTTAATTCGCCGCTCTTAAGCTAAGGTCGCGATGCAGGTTTGTTGCTTGGTGGGTGCACGGATTATGTTTGCTTCCCGCCATCTACCAAGCAACCCCCTACACTGCAGCCACAAATTTAAGAGACAGTAACTAAACAAGGCATAGACTAACTGCGGTCGATTTTATTATTTTGGCACTTAGGCTCAGTATTCTATTAACTACCAATGATTAAATAGATGAAAGAGTAATGCAAACGAATACGAAGAAATTTGAAAGGAATAAGAAAATGATGTAGCAAATATTATCATTTTGCTTTCAACTCACAATGAGATATGGATCCTAATTTTATAACATAATTTAAGATCTAGTATTAGATATTTTAATTCGTTACCAGTTTTAGACTCTTCATTATTGTCCTTAACGTGATTAAAGCAACTCTATTGGAATTCATTTTTAAAAAGTCTTGTTTCTACTTATGTTTTGATTTGTTTCGTAAAATTAAAATGTGATAATATTGAACTAAAATGTTGTACTCAATTTAAAGTTTTCTTAGCTTACTTACTTACTCTATGGCTTATGGAACTCGCAAGTTCATCGCCGAGGTAACAAACTTTCTCCATAAGATTCTATCCTGAGCAAGATCAAGACACTGTTCATCACAAACATTTATTTCACAAAGATATCTTCTAATGTTATCTTCCCAATATGGTCTCGGTCTTCCTAATGGCCTCTTTCCCTCCGGTTTACTAACCACGATGGAATTGCTTTTTCCTCCTTTTTTCTCCCGTCTGAGCTACATAGCCTGCTCACCATAGTCGTCGCGATTTCATTATTCTTACAACATCGGGTGAGTCGTAGAGTCCGTGAAGTTCATTATGCAGTCTACTCCATTTCCCACTCACCTTGTTCAGTTTCGAACCCTATATCTTTCTCAAGACCTTATTTTCAAACACTCGTAATTTATGTTCATCTGCAAGGGTCGTACTCCAACTTTCGCAACCGTAAAGTACTACTGGCAAAATAACCGTTCTGTATATTTTCAGTTTCAACTTCCTTGATATTAATCGCGAGGTTAGGAGTTTCTGGACTGAATAGAAACATACGTTGCCCGATACTAAGCGACTTTGTATATCTTACGTTACCTCGTTAGTAGGTACATCGTTATGACGTACCCCGGAATGCCGCAGGCCATGTTGGTACCCTGCTCTGCTACTCCATGATTTAATTACGCATTAATTAAACACTTGGTTATTGCATGAATTTCTATAGACGACACGCAAACGTACTCCGTGGATTGACAGCTCGCTATTTGAGACACTTCCCCTTGAATGAATCTATAAAACAAGTTGAAACAAGAGTTTCTTGAACGAAAAAATATAGACGACCCACAAACATACTCCATGATTTAATTACGCATTAATTAAACAGTTGGTTATTGCATGAATTTCTATAGACGACACGCAAACGTACTCCCCCTGAAGGCTTTTGGACGTAGAGAAAGAATATAGAAAAAAAATAATTAGTTTTGAAAATAAAAGAGAAAAAGAGTTGAAGAAACATTTTTAATTTCTGATCCAAACCACACAAGGTGGTTGAGTCCCTGAGGGCTGAAAGTTAATTTAGTTTTAAAAAAAAGGAAAGAGTTGGTTTTTTCTTCGCGACCCGTTTACCAGACAATACAACTGGAGATAATGAAGTCATTGCCTAGAGGCCAACGCCAATTTAGTTTAAGAAGAAAAAAAAGAACGGATGCCTGAATTCATTTATCCAGCTTGGTTGCGGGAATTAGTATTGGATTTGTTTAAGTACTGAACAGTACAGTATTGTAACAAGGCGTGTGTATTATTTTGTGCGAATTAAGGAGACAATTTGTCGGTAAGTAAAAACAAAAACATTGACTCATTGTTTTTAAAATGACTGCCCTAGAAGAAATTAACAATACAGAATATTTTTTAAATTTTTGAAACGTTCATTAAGTGAAATAAATGTTAAAAAATAAAATAAAAGTTAAAAAATTGTTAGCATCACAAGATGCATATACATTACATGCTCCCGTACGTAAAACCTTTCCGCGAAAACAATATTATGTGAGTGGTCCAAATGAATTACTACAAATGGATTTAGCCGATATGCAAAATGTGTCAAAGTATAATCATGGGTACAGATACATTTTATGTTCCATCGATGTTTTTTCACGCTATGCAACATGTATTCCCGTCAAAAATAAAACGGGTCCTGTTGTAGCTGAAGCCATTACAAAAATTTTAAAGTCGTTGAAATTACCATTAGCACGTTGTCAAACGGATTTAGGGACGGAATTTTATAACCAACACGTAAAACGGGTATTTGAAAAGTATGAGGTTAATCATTATAGTGTTCATTCGGAAATAAAAGCAGCACTTGTAGAACGATTTATTCGCACATTAAAGGAAAAAATATACAAGTACTTTACGGCTGAAAATACATACAGGTACGTTGATGTATTAGATGATCTTGTACATAGTTATAATCATAGTCCGCATTCCACAATTAAGCTTGCACCTAGTGATGTCTCGGATCAAACGTAAACCAAGTCTGGCAAACCCTATACGGAAACAAATCCAAAACCAAACCAAAATGTAATTTACAATCCGGAGACTATGTTCGTGTAAGTAAATATAAGCATAAATTGGAAAAGGGATACTTACCAAAATGGTCGCGTGAAATTTTTATTGTTGACAAATGTATTAAAAGTAATCCTGTCGTGTATAAAATCAATGATTGGAATGGTAATCCCATCAAGGGAAGCTTTTATAATCAGGAACTTCAAAAAATTATTACAAGTAAAAAGAAAACGTACCTTATTGAGAAAGTGTTAAAACGAAGAAAAGGATGGGTCTACGTTAAATGGTTAGGATATCCTCCAAGTATGAATAGCTGAGTACAACGAGAAACTGTTCAGTCACCATCATGACATCATCCGGTCATGCTAATGAATTTTACGTAACATTACCCTCCAATGCTAGTTTACATGTATTTGATAATACCACTGCATCATATACAACCAAGCTTGTTCAACCAATACATTTAACAGGAAATTGGGTGGTGGGGTTAATGGGTATTAGTATTCCCTGGAGTTTTTATAATATTAGGCAGGAACAAGAAATTATTAATCAAACGGAAGGCAAAAGGAGAACACAATATAATATTAAATTTCCACCAGGGTATTATGATTCCGTACCGACATTGCTGGAAAGTATTCCACAAATGATTGAAACTCAAGAAAAGGAACAAGCATTACAAGAAGCAAAACAAAAGGAAGATGAAAAAGAACGGTTACGAATCATACTTGAAAATTTACTTAAAGTAACTCAATTGAATAAACAATTAGAAGCAGAACTTAATTCTGGCAATGATGATGATGTTGAACCTCAACTTGTAGCTGACGATCCCATTGATGAAGACGATGCAACAGGCAGTGATGATCCTCGTATGTTGCATTATGATTACACACGTGATCGTGTCTATATTAAACACAGACGATATCGAAAACGACATTATGTCATTGGAATGACACCTGCATTACAAAATCTTCTTGGGTTTAGTAATGATCCAACCGTGGAAAATCACAGCATACACTATTTTCCACATAGTCGACGTAAACGCCCATTGATTGTTACCATTCCTGCACCATTTCCATGCAATTTAAATTATAATATCCCTTCCGAAATTAATGTTTGTCTTGATGTGGTCAAGACTCAGCCTGCCATTGGAAAACTACTTCGAAAAATAAGTGTGCACGAGTATCAGTACGGTGAAATCAAATCCTATATGTTTGAACGGCCTCAGTATATGAAAGTGGAAAAACCATATTTTGATACTTTACACGTAGACTTAAAAGATGAACGAGGACAAAAATTGCCATTTCAATTTGGAACGTTAAGCATTACACTTCATTTTAAACAGAAAGCATGATATCCGAAAGTACTGATGATAATTTTTACATTACTCTAAGTTCAAATTCAAGTACACAAACTTATACAAACAATATACCAACATATTTTCGTAATATTCTTAATCATCGTATTCAATTGAATGATCCTTCGTGGAGGGTTGGACCTAGTGAAATTCATATTCCACTCACATGTCAGAATGTTCTTGATGGAGAAAATATCTTTTGGTTCGATTTGAAGGACGGAACAAAACTAAAACATCGTATTACTTCGGGATATTATGCGACCGTTCAGCAATTACTGGATGAACTTAATAAAATTACACCATGGATAGAATTTACCTATTCCAATACAGTTAAAATTAAAACCACCGATAATATTCAAGCTATCCGTTTCTCTCCCATGTTAGCATTACAATTAGGATTTGAACCTAGTATTAACATTTTAAAACTTGGAGCAATACAAAAACAACCCTACCTAGGTATTGGGTATCCGCAACAAGTGTTTGTATACACGGATCTTATTCAGCCACAATATGTAGGTGATACAAAAGCACCATTACTTCGAATTGTGGCCATGACGGATACGAATCATGGAAAAGTGCAAACAATTACATTTCAAAACGTCCATTATTTTCCACTATCTAAATTAAGTTTCGATACCATTGAAATCCTACTAAAGAATCATGCAGGACGTAATTTGCCATTCGCATCCGGAACATTGACGGTAACACTTCACTTTACGCGTCTCCCGCAATGAAAGTAGCAGTACATCGCGGACGCGGAATTCCGTATTTTGCGGGACCGGTTTATCAGCGCGGCCACGGAATCGGAAGTTTATTTCGAGGTCTTTTTCGATTCGCAATGCCATTTATTAAACAGGGCGCCAAAGCCGTTGGACGACAAGCATTACAAACTGGAATTCAAGTTGCTGGGGATATGTTAGAAAACCGACCTGTAAAAGAATCCGTAAAAGCACGCGTACGTGAAGCAGGGTCAGCCTTAAAGACAAAAGCTGAAACCAAATTAAATCAGTTGCTTACCGGTAGCGGTAGACGACGTGCACGCAAACGAAGAGCTCCTGCACGTGTTGGACCACCTGCAAAGCGTCGTAAACGTACATCAACTAGACCAAGATATATTTTTAGTTAATCATCATGTCGTTCCTTACACCTGCTAGTAACGAGTGCTGTACCAATGAATTGGATTTGGTATCTGTACCCATGACACAAACTGCTATAGAATCCTCACGTATAGTTGACTATCTGCCTATTTCAACACTCAGATCCGAAGGACCTATTGAATTTGTTATTCCTGGGGATACTTCAGAGTATATTGATCCTTCGCACCTTTACTTGTATGTCAAATGTAAAGTAGTAAGGGCAAATGGGGATAATTTACAAGTAACTGCAGCAGGACCGCCACCCGTTGCAGCCGATATTGTTGGACCTGTGAATAATTTTCTACACAAGTCGATGTTTACTTGAATGATAAAATCGTTTCATCTTCAAATGGAACCTATCCCTACCGTTCCTATTTTGAAACAAGTCTCAACTACGGGGAAGATGCTACCAATACTCATTTGAAAACGGGTTTATGGTATAAGGATACGGCGGGACAGTTTAATACGTTAACAAACGATAATGTTGGATTTCAAAAACGTAGTGCAATGATTGCAGGTAGTGCCTCTATTGAAATGCTTGGTCGTGTTTACACTGATCTTACAACCCTTAATCGTATTCTTCCCAATAAAGTTAATATGCGAGTTAAACTCAGTCGTAGTAAAGATGCATTCTGTCTTATGACAGGACAACAATCTGACTTCAAAGTTCATTTGGAGGAAGTTATACTGTATGCACGTCGTTTGGAAATATCTGCAGATGTATCTCTTCAATTAAATCAATACATGCTTCAGGATACTGCTAAACTTCCATTGACACGTGTAGAAACACGTGTTCATACCATTCCTCAAAATGTATCTAGTTTCAATTTGGACAATTTATTTTTAGGAAAAGTACCTAAATGTCTTGTTATTGGTTCTGTTTCAAATACTGCCTTTAATGGACAATTCAATGAAAATCCTTTCCAATTTCAACATTTTAATCTCAACAAACTTCAAGTGCAGGTTGGTTCTAAATTTTATCCACCTACTCCCTTGACTCCTGATTTTGCAAACAATCTGTTTATTCCGAGTTACCATACTTTAATTTCCGGAACTGGTATATTTCATCAAAATGCAGGGCATACCATTTCACCTGAAGAATATTCTAATGGCTATACTCTGTATGCATTTATTTTGTCGCCTACTAATACATTAGACGATTCTACATGGGATGTCGTCAAAGATTCACCTGTAAATATTAAAATGGGATTCAGCCAAAATCTTGAACATTCCATTACTTGTGTGATGTATGCACA
>JAGDQP010001305.1:106690-122255 GCA_022664845.1 Lepisma saccharinum | reverse complement strand
AAGGAAAACAGAGGAAATGAAATGAAAGGAAAGGAAAGGAAAGGAAAGGAAAGGAAAGGAAAGGAAAGGAAAGGAAAGGAAAAGTATTTTTAATAGAGAGTGATCCCTTCCATAATATAATTTCACTACAAGCCATAATATCATTTCACGAAGTGTAGTGTTGTTGTATTGAATGGCCTGCTAAGATTAGCAACTATTACTTATGCTTTATACACAATTTGTTAGCGGTAAAAAGCAAATCTGTTAGATTCTGTCAACACCCGCTTGATTTTCGCTCTATTCTGTTATCCAGACACGAGAAGGAACAGGTTTAAAAGAACCAACTTGAAACGCATATTTTGCGTGATGCACTGACGGGGACTCCACCCTGTAAAAGGGTAATGAGAAAGAAAACTAAATTAAGTGGCAGCATAGGAGCAGGAGGGTAAGGGAGAGGGGCATGGAAAAAAGTTCAATCACATTTCCTCTCGCTTACTTCCCCTTTTTTGTCAAAAAAATTTCAATCTAGAAAAGAAGAAGAAGAACAAACATCCAATTACTATAAATCAAGTTAATAAACTGAGAAAAGAAACGCAGGGAAGTAAGAGGAAATGGACTGTAGCACTACTCTGTAATGAATTTCTTTGTTTGGGGAAAGCAAGCAGAAAAAAATTACCGGATATGTAATAGCCTTTTTGACTTCTCATTTTTCAGTTCTATTACGGTTTTACACCGCCTTTTCATGTTCGAGCTAGCCGCATGCTTTGCTTGCGATTTGGCTGAGTAACTAATACAAATACGAAAGGATTCCTATTGGTTACTGAAAGCTAAATCGCATTCGAAACATGCGCCGAGCGCATACATAAGATGGCGGTTTCAGTTTCAGGATTCTTGCAAATGCGGGGTTCATTGAGAACTTTGTATACACCAATGAATAATAAAGATATTAGATATTATTTAATTTTTATTTAGAATAAGGCCCGTCCTAACGCATTTTATTTAGAATAAGGCCCAGTCTTGGAATGTAAAGTTTTCTGTAACATTTTAGAAAATACTGAAGTCTTTCCGCATTCACTGATGGTACATTCCAAGACATATTGTGTGATATTTATTTTAGATAACTCTGCGCGCGGAAAGGGGTAATATTTGTAGGTTTACGTGCCCAGGGGTAATATTTTTGAACACTCAAGTCACTCCAAAAACTAGTTACTAAACCATATTGCTAGTCCTTGAGAGGCGATAGAAGCTAATATATTCCTCAAATTCTCCCTGGAAGTCACACTTCTACGGTGTATTTCTAGTTATTCGTCGTTTTTGTTTACATATATTCCTATCATAAGGTTTAATTGACAAATTGCGCACAGTAAGACGACATTACAGACCTGAATACCTGTATCAGTAATTGGCACTACTGAGACCAGTAGCTGGCACCACTGAAAAATATTTGTTCCTCTGAAGCCTCGTACTAAGTGAAAATACTAGTCATCGAATTTTATAGGGTAAGAATAACGATGTTAGGAAGCTGAAAATTCCATTTCTTTAATTACTAGCTATTGGCTCCCATGCCAATAAATGAATTTTGTAGGAAAATGGCATACCAGCCATTGACACTCCTAGTAGCTAACTGGATTGAATAACTTTACATAATGATGCATCCTAAGAGATCCCTAAATATCCTAGTTGTTAAAGAAGAATATTTATATTATAGCAATAACTAAATGGAGGAAAATGAAAGGATGAATAATATATAGCAATAGAAAGTTCACTACTTTATAAATTAAAATAAGTATACAGAAGGAACCGTAAGATAATAATAATCGTTAAAACTTGCAATGGAAGTACATTTCGTTGATTTCCCTTCTACGCTTGATTCATTTTACTCTTATTTGTATCGTTCTTATACTTGTTAGCTTAGATATTTTTCGAGCTTATTTCTGTCTTGTTACAATTTGACATTATTTCGCAATTCTCCGTATTTTAATTATTACGACGTGCGACTAATTAAATCCGGAGCAGGTGTGATAAATGTGGTTTAGTGCACAATCTTACAAATAAAATTTGATCCTCTTCAATGTATTTCCCTCTGAGGCACTATGCTTGTTTGTGTGAAGCTTCCACTGGCCTTTCCTTAAGTAACACGATGTAATTATCTTCGCATGTATCAGCAACAGAGGATAGACCTTTGTCACATAAGGACTTTTCGTCTACATGTCTTATATAATCAGCATGTAGAATATATTAGAGTGGAGAAAGGACTGCACCTTGTGGAACGCCAGTCTTGATCAGTGTTTAGTTTGTTAACTAATTAGAGCCGTCTTTTTTTTTTGTAAAAATGAACTTTTGTTTTTTAGAACATTTGCTAAAATTTGCTTCAACTAATTAACAACATAAAATTTGCTAATTATATTTTTCTCTTTCTTTCAGATTTCAAAATTTGCGGAACGACAAGGAAGTAGTATGCTTCAAAGATGAAAGGAACAGAGCAAGATTTGAATCAAGACGATTTGAGTGCCACGTTGTGTTCGTTCGGCATTAGTGAGCTTAAAATAAAACATACTAAAATTTCTTACCACTTGACTAAAGAAATAATTAATTCCGTTTCTAATGCACGTGACAATCTAAAGAGTAAATTTAATGCAAAAAGATTATAAACTATAAAGTTTAAAACGTAATTATAATTTAACAACTGAAACAAAAACAATGAAACGGACAACCGTTCTTCCAAAGCTTCCCGCGAATATTCAAAATCAAAGGACGGTTCCTGATTGGCCGTACCAGTTTGATAACAAGCGCTGATTTGAGAGTGGCGTACATTTGCGAGTGTGTGTTCATTTATGTATGTGTATGTTTCACGGAAAACGAATTTACGTTATTTCTATATATTAAAACGATAGAACTAAAATTAAAACATGTTCGTACCCAGCTTACGTGCCAGACTATGTGCTCTAGGATTCCTTTTAAGCATCTATTTGGCGGGAATTCTTTTGCTATCAACAGTTAGTTTGGATACGGACAGTTTTCAAAGTCGAAAGTCTTCCAGTGACTCCAGTAAGGTAAGAACAGTAACATATGAGTCAATGCATGTATTTATTTATCTATTTATCATTCTGCAGGATGAAGGTAGCTCTAGGTGTCTCTTTAGTATACGTCGGGCGTTCAATTTGGAACCATAAATGGACCATTCACAGGTGGTGTCTGTTAAAGGTGATGTGCATCGCGTATAATGAAAGAAATAACGAACCCGTCTTCGTTCCCTATCGCTCACTCGACATACTATCCGTGATTTTTGTAACAAAACATCAATGGTGCTATGGATATAAGCATGTCACTATGACATAACAGTACCATGGTTCCGATTCATGAACCTGTGACATACTTCGTTCGGAAAAAATTACGCCCGACGTAAGCTAACCTTTGATTCTTTGATACCTAGCTCTAAAATAGGGAGTAGGAAAAGAGTTCATTTACATATCGACGCCTGAGATTGTATTGTAATATCTCCACAGAAATTTCTATGGAGATACGACAACTTAATCATGAAGACTAACATATAGATGAGAATAAAATGTTGCCAGCTTTTGCCGATAACAAATGATCACCAGAAAAGTAAAGTTATGGAGCGAACGGCAACATGAACTAGCTCAAGCCTCTTTTATTGAACAACTGAAAATCGACGACAGGTACTGAATCCAGTATCGGTGAAGCGTGTTGTACAGCACGCGATATAACTGAGCGACCATAACTCAGCTGAAGAGTGTTGTTGGCCTTGCATTGACATTGTCGTGAGTTCGAGCTCAGAGGGCAACAATTCTGACGGAGTTTTCCTCTCAGTCACAGCAACTTAATGCTGGGATAATCTCTTTAAACAAAGCCGTGGGCTAACTAGCTTCTCACATCCCTTCTTGTATCTTATCCCTCCCTTCAGAGCCAAAGATGCGTAAAGGGCATAGATAAGAATTTAAGAGCAAATTTATGGCTGAGATATTTTGTTTATCGACTGCCTAGCAGCAGTGGTGTTCATCAAACATAATAAGGCCGATCCTCGATTACCATCTCAGAAGTTTGATTGAGTCCACAATAATTTCTTACTACTAAATTTTGGCGACTCGACATTGAGGTCTTTGAAGCTTTAAATACAAGCTTTACTAGAGGTTGACTTCTGTTCCATTAGGTCTAGTTGCATTGAAGCTACAAGATAGGGACGAATCTTCTGCTGTGAATGTGGGGAAATAGAACACGCATATTTATTATTTGCTAACATAACATGTAGTTATGTTACAATAAGCTTCAATATATTTTTGTATAAATGAAAACAACATGATAGTCCAAAGTCGGTGCTTAGGTATGCGTTCAACATAGCAAGTTATCTTAAACAAGCCATTTTCAACAAGGGTGACTACGACACACATTTTTTTAGTTAAATTAAAGAGACAGGTAACACCTAATTCTTGAATCTAATCGCAGACTAAGGTATTTGTAAATAATATAATAAAAAAAATCGATTATATTCGTGTTTTGAGGTCAGTAAAACATTAAATTTAAAACAAATTAACGTTATCACAAAGGCTCATTTATCTTCTTTTAATTACATTATAATAATTTCACTAAATGCTTCCGTGACAAGAGCAATTTCATATAGAAACCAAGAAAGGATGCCATTAAGATAATGCGTTGCCATGGTGTCCCATAAGCAAATATAAATTATTTTGCAGAAAAGTAAATGTTACATGGACTTGTAAGATAAATGAACTTCCATGATATTATTAAAACAAAATTTGACTTTTAAAAGTATCATATTACATCTTAGAGATAAACTAAAAGAACAATCAAAATACTCTAAGGTTATCTGGCCTACCTAGGGAAAGCATTGAACAAATTAGAGCAAGCAAAGGTTTCTGTAAATAAACAGATTATTAAACTCAAAATTATAACCTACACATTTTTTATTTTGACGATTTAAAGGCCAATTTCCTCAAATATAGTGCGTTATATTGCGACTGAATTTGTTCATATATTTTCGTTGGTGGATACTAATATACACGCCCTGTGTTCTCTCTCATTTCTTTTCATGAAGTCCAGGACTGAACGGGAACTTCCTGAAGATTGAGTTCCAACCAAGGTAGAGGCCGTTAAAGGAACAACATTTCGTTTACACCCCCCACCCACCCATTACCAGTCTAGAAGAGTTGTCTGTACAATATGTCTTTGTGTGTGTAGCCAGCAGTGTAGTGTCCGGACTGGAGCCTCCAGCCAGCCATCCAGACACCATGGTGATGGTGAATTGTTGCGAAACTTTGCGTGTGTGTGTGTGTGTCTATAACAGAGAGAGAGAGAGAGAGAGAGAGAGAGATTCCAACGTGAGAGGCTGGCTGGAGAAACATCGATCGATGGGAAAGCCCTGCCTCTGTGTTGCTCCTGTTCTCTCCCTTCCTCTCCATTTTGTCGGATGTCCCACTCTCGATCCAGAGGGTTCAGGGATTCAACACGCGAGAATTCAACCAAGATGCATGTCTCCGAGGGGGTGAAAAAGATACGATAATTACCTCTCATATTACAGAGTCCATTTGCACGTTTGAAACTATTACATTGGTTTGATGATGGCAAAAACAATCATGAACAGAAGGTGAATTTCCCTCTGAAATGATTTGAAAGAGGAATGCAGATGCACCGTAAATATGTATGTACTTATAATGCCATATTATACGTTCTTTAAGATGATTGCTATACAGTACAGTTCCGATTACGCGTCCTAAACAAAAGCGATATGTTGTTTTGTTCATAGAATATGTTCATGACGATTGGTGCTCTGGCTGGAAGCAGGGCTATGACTGGAAACTCCCTGGGAAAGTTGTTGGTAGCTTGCTATCTACTTTTTTGGATAGATATGACGTCATAAGGATGGGACTTACAGTTTAAGAGGAAGAAACATCTCACGAGAAAATGGGAAAGGAGCAAGTAAAAGATAAGGAGGTCATAATAATACTTAATGATGGTAACCTTTAAACAACTGAACACTAACAAAAAATGGTAAATCAACTATTCCATTGTTGTCAGGGACGTAAAGGCTAGAGCATAAAAAATTAACGCAACTCAAAGAACTTAAGAATAGAAAGAGCTTAGAACTTGTTGGTTCGCATATTTCTTAAAGTCAAGTTCATATCGGAAGCATGTACTTAAATTATGTTAAGTATACGTTGTGTTAATTTTTTATACCCTAGGCCTTAAACCAAGTAAACAAACTTCCAATCTTAGGCCTTCTTCACACGGAAACATTTATGTTCATCTGTTAGGGTCGTACTTCAACTTTCGCAACCGTAAAGTATTACCGGCAGAATAACCGTTCTGTATATTTTTAATTTCAACTTCCTCGATATTAATCGCGAGGTTAGTAGTTTCTGGAATGAATAGAAACATGCGTTGCCCGATACTAAACGACTTTCTATTTCTTCCGTTATCTCATTTTTACTTGTTACGTATGCTCCCAAGTATTTAAATTGTTAGCTTTCTCTATGTTCTCATCCTTAATTGTTATATACCTATTTCCGTTATTCCCTGTGTTACGTGTTATCATGTATTTTGTTTTCTCTATGTTTACCTGTACTACTAAGACATCGGTGTTACTTTGTAGTGCCTCTATATCGTCCCCTATTAAATCTACATCATCCGCATACACGAACCGTTTATTCAAGCCATTCAACGTTAGTCCCTTTTTGTCCTCTTTTATTTTTAAAATCGCATATTCTAAAGCAAAGTTAAAAAGGTGACAAGGCATCGCCTTGTTTCAATCCGTTGCGAATCTTGAAACTATCTGACATATTATTACCAACCCGTACTCTGCTTATGGGGTCGCTGAGACATATTTTGACAAGAATTCCAAATTGTATCAGTATAACTTTTCCCTGTTTGAATCAATGTGTAGCTGGTGAATAGTCCTATTGTATTCCCATTTCCTTTCCAAGATTTGTCTCAAGGGGAAAATCTGGTCCAACGTGGATCTATTTCTTCTAAATCCACATTGGTGATCTCCCATTATTTCATCTACGTATACACTTAGGCGAGTTAACAGTATATATTACTCAATACTTTGTAACACGTTGGTAGTAACGAGATTCCGCGGTAATTATTACAGTCCAATTTATCATCTTTTTTTTATATAAACCGGAACTATTATCGAGGTTTTCCATTCCTTTGGAAGCTCCTCCTTTCTCCATATAGCGTTTATCAATTTATGCAGTTCCTTGATTAGTGCCATTCCTCCAGCTCTAATTAATTCGGCTGGAATATTGGTTATTCCCGGTGATTTGAAATTTTTCAATTTCTTTATTGACATTTCAATCTCGATCTCGCTAGGTTCGGGTATCCACGGTTCTGTGGTATAGATTTCAAATTCCTCTGTTTGTTCTCCCTTGTATAGGTATCTTTTGACTACGGTAATAATTTTGTAGAAATGTGTACATAATGTACAGTTAATTTGAGTTCGTTGGTCTCTTTCTACAGATCTTCAACAATATTATATCTGACACGTTTTCAAAACCAAGGTAGTAGTTTGACTTTTCGCTGTATGAAGTAAGTCCTATCTAGTGTTGTAAAAAAAAGTTGTTTTTTTTTCTGTGAAGTTTTTAAAAAAATATTTTTTCGGTTCTTTTTTATGTGTTTTTTTAAAATGTCTTTTTTTACTCAGTAAGTGATTTCATGCTCTACGCTGCAGATAATTAATGTAATCAGCAGGATTGGAGTTAAGCTTTCATACATTCATCCCAATTTATTTTGCTTTGTTTTCCTGCAGCGTTAGGAGGCAAACGATGGGATTATTTATGCATTCAACGCCACACTGCTATACTTCCTATATCTTCACCCTGACAAACATAAGGAATTAACTAAAGACATATGGACTGAAGTCATTTCATATAGTTTGTATTAAAATACTAATAAACCTCCAAGGAACTGAAGAAATATTTTGAATTATAGGAAGATGATTTTAAGTTCCTAGAGATAATACAACTTCGAAGACATTTTTACTATAAACCGAAAAACTATGAATTCTTACCGCAATATGCTCTCATCCCGTATATACAATACATTAATTTCTAATTACGGTATTATCCAAGGAAGATATCTATTTTTGATCTTAATTACCGTCCGCAAAAATCAATTATCTTTAGCTCAAAATTCCGGGAAATAACCTGCTTCTATTCAAGGACAGAGATATATGTTTGAGTTTAATAGTACATTGTTTCTGAATTTAATTTTTAAAGCCTTTAGGCAACTTTGACTCAGGCCGGGTGGATGATCAGATGAATTGGTGAAATTAAGAAAGTGGGAGGAAACGGGAGAACCCTGAGAAAACCCACGCACACGATGTTTATCCACCACAAAGCCGACATGGCATGAGCAGGGATCGATCCGACGACCCCCTAGCGCCAGAGGTGAGCGCTCTATCAATTGAGCCACCGCGGCCCCACTAGTACATTGAATTTCACTGTAAAAACACTGGGTATTTCTTCCTCATGCTCCGGGCTCCAAGGCTCACCCCATACTGTGCAAATATATACAGATAGAGACAGTGTAACTAAAAATATTTTGTTATATGCATATTTCAAAAGAGGTGCGTAATGAATACTCCTGTAAACAAGCAACTACACATAGGGTTCTTCTAATGAGTCTGTTGCAAGAGGGCTCTGAGAAGTATTATTTCAAAGCATATCATACCGTAGCCATGTCTCACGGTTCCAGCCACGTTTTTTTTGAAAGTATAGGAATAGCTATCGACACGTAACAGTATGGAGGCCATTTGAAAAATTGAATTTTAAAATAGGGTGGCAACGCTGACAACTGGGTGCTTGGGTACAGGGAACAACCACCGTATGTTTCAATTATGTCGAATATCGAAAGTGAAAGTTGTTCAGTGAGCAATACCACCAGACCAAATCCCATACCATCGACATCAGTATCTAAAAGAGGCTCAGATCCTGCAGCACAGTTTGCAATTGACAGATGAAGAAAGCTCTCCTGACAGATGCTAGAATGTTCCAAAGAAAACTCCAGAATGTTTCAGAGTTCTAGACATTAGAACATTCTGCAAAGGTATGAAATGTTCTAAAAAAAACTGTTCGAATTCTAAAAATTTCTGGAATGCTCAATAATTTTACCTTTTTCTCTGGAAAAGTGTCTTTCTTTGACGCAACTATCTCAAGTTTTTTTTTTTTTTTTAGATTGGAAAGTGTTGAAAACTACCAGTATAGAGAAATAATACGTGAGAACTACTTTTTCCCGCAAAAAATATAAAAATAAAATAAATAGATAAACGCGTGGAATGCAGAAAGACACGTTGCGCTTGGAATATAATTTAATAGGCACAGTTTCTTTCAAGTTTGAAATTTTATCTCAACCCATGAGTTTCCACACAGCGCACTCACTTTCCTGTGTAGCTCAAACTATCACATCTGCGACTATATAACGCAACTGCAGACCAAAATTGCAATAATATATACATCATTTTGGAACTTATATAATTTCCTACAACTTTTATTCGAACATTTTTTTCATATTTTGTCTCTGTGAACAAGTATTGTGTAATATATTTAAGTTTATTCTAAAATTATGAATAGAAGAGCTATTTATAGAGAAAAAATAGCCTTTTATATTGCCCGCAATATTAGAATTATAACGAAAAAAGAACGACGCGTTTACGTTGAGTAGTGTAGGAGTTATGCGTAATAAAGTAAGCACAAGTGTGGAATTCAAGATGGCGGATTATTTTTTTCAAAATGGCGGGAAAATCGCAACGGTATTTTTTTTATTTTCTTGGTGATACTTGTGAAGATCCACTTAACAGTTTTTCCACTTGTCCCCACTTTGTTATTTTCGATGTCTGGGTTTGGCCTATTTTGGGCCTAGTTTAACTGGACTATATATATTTTGACTCATACATCTGGTGAAATGTGAAAAGGATATAAATAGACCGAAAATATGTTTTGTATGTCAAATTAAAAGGGTAAACATATGTCAGTGTTTACAAGAGGCAGAAAGGAGTTTAAATTAGCTGAAGCATGAGAAGGAAATGAAGCTAAGATAAATATATATATATATAAATAAATCACAGCCATATTCAATCCACTAGTGGATGAGGCCTCCCCGAAGGGAGGAGTTGGTCAACTACTCCCACGCTGACCAGACGGCTTGGGAGAGGAGAGCCAAAGCTCTCACTGTGATCGCCACTGTATTTTATTCACAGCAGCTCCCCAATTGTCCTCACGATGCTGGGTGAACACCGAAATTTTTGAACCCGGGACCGCTCGCACTGAAGTCGAGCGCGCTACCGACTAGGCTACGCAGGGGCTCATATATATAGTAAAAGTCCGAATAATAATAATAATAATTATTATTATTAAAAAAAGAAATCTGTTGTAATCATTCATGATACATGAGACCATCTTCTGAAAATAATCAATTTCAGGTTCGATTTAGTTCCCGAGGTTTAGGTGGATGTGTCTTTTAAGCACTGGATGTATGTAAACGAAAAATTCTTTGGTAAGGGGATGACAAATCTACTTAGCTATTGAGTAATGTAGTTAGACGATACAAATCTGAGTTCGTTTCTTTTCAAAACTGTAGGATTTCTTTTTCTTTTTTTTAAGGGACTGTGAATTACTTGATACTGCGTTAAGCCACTGAGTAAATATTTAGGACGGAATTATGACAGTAATGGAACCGGAAGTTGTAATACCATTCTGACGTAATATCGTTGTGAAGTAATACCGTTGTAAATAAAACTTCCAAAGCGTTGTTTG
Source organism: Lepisma saccharinum (assembly GCA_022664845.1). Taxonomy (NCBI): domain Eukaryota; kingdom Metazoa; phylum Arthropoda; class Insecta; order Zygentoma; family Lepismatidae; genus Lepisma; species Lepisma saccharinum. The sequence continues at coordinate 111,486 of JAGDQP010001305.1, read as the reverse complement.
GAAGTTGGCTCTGTGGATGAGTGTATAAGAAGGCTGTTTACTGAATAACATACCCGGGTTCGAATCCCATTGGTGTCAAGTTGTATTTTTACTTATTTTTTGTTCTGTCAAAACATTTTTATATGCTCATATTAATAAGTTAGTGACCAAGGGTTACGTTAGGTTAGAAAAGTCAGGTTCGGTTCTTTTTTTGTCATTATACGCGATAGGAAATGATTAGAAAAGGAATAGGCCCTGAACCAGAAGTTACGTTTCACCATTCCCATTACTATTATGATCCGGACGTAAAATATCTTACTAAAGAATTTTTTAAAGGATTGAGTCTGTGGACAAACAGCAAACATTTTATTTATTCGTTGTTGATAATTTGTTTACTGTAGATGTTGAACTGTCATAGGAATTGATGCAGAGTTGAAGTAATAGTTCGAATGCCGAACAAAGTAATGGAATTTAATTAGCGACTATTCTTAATATCGTTAAAATTAGAATAGTTAAGACTTTAGAATATTCTTCTTGATCAATGGAGGAGGCTGGCTTTATGTGATATGAGAATACTGAATGCTGAAGCCTATCAATTGCATGATTTACGCCAATCGTGTCGTAAGATAATTTCCAGGGCCATGCCATTCGTGTAGTGACAATAGTATAGTTAAATAAGTCTCATCATCATCGTTCTGCCGAAAGCGGTAGGACTTCCCAGGCAAGCTAAGCCCACTCCATTCATCCTTTTTATCTCAACATACGATTTATCTTCCTTAATATTTTCAAAAAGTTAAATTTATCTTCCTTTCTGTCCCTCTCTTTTCCTCAACTATACCTTCAATTGGATGTCTCAGTATACAATCTCTGTGAAGCCAATGTCCTAAACAGTATATCTTCTTTACTGTCTCCAGGATTGTTTGTGAATTGAATTCTATTTGAGGTATTTTGGCATCTTTGGCTCAGGCCAAGAATTGTTCGTCCCTCTCTACTCTGTTCAGGCACTTCTTCATTTCTTACCTTCTGTATTAAATTGATTTTTCATTCTTCTGCATATCCACATTTCAAATGCTAACAATTTTCATTTTAATGAAATGAATAAGGTATGTGAATGATTCTTGAATTCATGTTACAACATTACTCGGCTTAGCTACCTATAGTAGGCACACTTAGAGCAAAAGCTGCAATTTAAAACATAGAATTGAAACAAAGCTGGTGACGCTAGTCTGTGGTTTAAACTTCGAGGATCAGATTATGAATTCGTAAAAAGGCCATTTTCCTTTAATTCTAGATAAGGTAAATGCACCAGGAATGGACACTTGAAAAGAAAAGTTTTAAAATAAGATTGTCTTAAGGGCGCGAATCATTTCACCTACGTGGGAAAATTTAATATGGTATGTTATGATTCCATTGAATATTATTCGCTCGTCATTGGTTTCATCTGGCATTTCTGACATGAAGTAGAAGTTAGATCCATGGTCGCACCTCTTCCATGCATTCTGTTAAGCGAGTGATTAAGGCGAGAGTCTTCGCTTTTTATTCATGAAATTATAATAATAACGATTATTTTTATTGTTCTGCACTATTATCCATTACGAAATATCTTTATTTCAAGCATAAAAATGGCCCAACCAACTATAATTTAGATCTTTTATGCAAAGTAGGGGGGTGTACATTACCGGTACTGCAAAGGCTGTTTTTGTCCAGTTTCGGACAATCACCATTCATTACTGGGTTGAAATAAAAATCATTGATTTAATGAATTGTTCTTAGCGTCCTAAGCGAGCTGGTAAGCTTCTGAGGACGAGACTTACAGTTTTTGATAAAGTTGGCTTCGAACCAGTCCGTTCAATAGCCCTCAGCGTAAATTTGAACCTATAACTATGTGCGCAGAAAGCGAGGGCGCTAAACTCTTCTCCACTCCGAGGGCGAAATAATAATTCTGTTAGTTGTTTTATTTCAACTTGGGAATGATTATTTACTCTTCAAGGTGCCATCAGGGTGTAATCAGGGAATTTGCCTGGTACGACTGACGAAAAACCTGTTAAAACCTCAGTAAGGATGGTCGATCATTGTTTTCGAAAACAGAACCTTCGGAATGATCTCTCAGTGGAATTCCATGAAACAATCAGATAATCGAAGAACAGTATTAAACATACAATCGTGCTTACTTAGTACTCATATTCGAAACATCAGCAATGATTATTTAATTTTTTTGAGTTAAGCAGTATGTCCATTACTGGAACGTCTATTTTTTGTGTGTCAATCACTGGTACAAAAACAATGTTAGATAAGAAACGTGATTTGCTCTCAAATAGTGTATATTAATGAAAGTAATGGGTAGAAATCACTACAAGAAGGGATGGAGAACTTGTAACATTCTCATTTGATCGATACATTTGAACTGTATTTGAGTTAAAAATTATAACGCTGAAAAGTGTCCATTACTGGTGCGTTTACCTTACTGTACTAAGTAACGCAAAAACAAATTAAGACCATAGAGGGAAAAACGTGCTTTGTCCATTTTATTGATTTTATAGCACAGCGTTTTATAAGTTCATAATAAACATTATGTAACCCTGCACATCAAATAAGGATTTATTTTTAATAGACGGACTATGCATATTCTTGTGTAGTAATTTATTAAGAAGACCCTTCAAAGAGCAAACAGAGTTCTTTCTCAATTTGACAAAATAAATAAATAATGGACAGAGCACGTTCGTTACCTGTGGTCTTCAAATGTTTCCTCTTCCATTCGAGGAACTATTTTAGATTTGTTTGCACTGCGTGCGACAATGGGTAACATGTAACATGAGACTGACAGCTTACCTTTTGTAGCATAGAGCTTGTTGTCAATGCGTCAAATTAAAGTGTAACATGCCACCATGCGCAACATAATTATTTCCATTGTCAGCAACAGTTTTCTTGCCGATTTTGACCGAGAAGGATATTTTTCTTATACACCATTAGGCCGTATATCGTGGTAGGATCAGTCTCAGATACACAGTAATTTATAAAAATATTAATTGAACTTGCTCTTATGCTGAATAGAATGCTCTTATACCTGTGTCACTCTAGTTGATTTAAGTAAAGCATTTGATACTGTCTCACATGATATTCTAGTTTCAAAATTACAGTTTTGTGGTATCCAAATTAATTAACTTAATTTAATTAGAACGTTAGTCCACGAACAGACGTCAAATTGTTAAAATTCAGAATGTAAGGCCAGAAGAACAAATCATACGAACTGGAGTACCGCAGGGTTCGGCTCTTGGTCCTTTTCTCTTTTTCGTATATATGAATGATTTACCTTGTTGTTTACCACATAAATCTGTTTTATATGCTGATGATATCACTTTTATTACAAATACAGAAAACACAAAGTCACTACAAGAAAAAAAATAAAGAAATTATAATAGCATACTCAAGTTGTTTTTTGCATAATGAATTAACCTTGAATGTTGCAATCTATTTTAATTTAAATCATGAAAATGATAATAATATTGAATCTGTCAAACTTTTGGGTATACATGTGGATGCCAAACTAAATTGGAATAGACATACTGACGAAATATGTAAAGAAACTTGCTAGAGTTTTATATCTGCTCCGAAAGTTAAAGACATCTGTAGGAGAAGAACTATTGCTCTCTGCGTATTATGCTTTTTTCATCCCCATCGACTATATGGTAACTTATTTTGGGGAAATTCTACGGGTGCTTTAAATGCATTTAAATGGCAAAATAAAGAGACTAGATGTATAAAGGGTGCGTCTGATAGGGAACCTTGTAAACAATTATATAATGAATATAGAATAACGACCCTACCCTGGATATTTGCATATCAGAGTTTAATGTATGTTAAAGAAAACTATGTTCAAATTACAAGACGTACCGATATCCATGACTATAATACAAGGCAAAAAGATAATATGTAAGACTAAGTAAGACGCAACAAAGTTATAGGTACCGGTACTCTGTAATGAATTTTTTTTCACTTGTTTCCGCCATTTTGAGATATGAATCAGAAAAGGTTTGACAAATACGTTAAAAATATGCTTAAAAATAGTTGCCTATATAGCGTAAGTGAATTTGAAACGTATATAAGGGACCATTATTAAACTACATACGTATTGTATAATTTTAATTCTTATTGTATTTTTCTATATTTTGTTGTATTATTTTTATGACATAGTCTATTACAATTATAAATAGTTGCCTAACGACTAATAAAATTATTATTATCGACGACTAAGATGGGCAAGTCATGTATCTCGTATGGTAGAAAAACGAAGATTATATTCCATCTTGGTTGGGAAGCCGGAGGGAAAGAGACCGTTGGGAAGACCGAGACGATATTGGGAGGATAATATTAGAAGGGATCTTCGAGAAGTAGGTGTTTGTGATGAAACCCGGCTTGATCTTGCCCCGGGACAGATCCCGATGGCGAACATTTGTTACTACGGCGATGAACTTGCGAGTTCCGTAAGCCATAGAGTAAGTAAGTAATTATTATTATTCTTATTCAATAAAAATAGCATTTTTTACAAAACTATATAAATAGTTCTACGTATAAACTTCTATTCACAATATACCAGTTTATACAAGTTTATACCAGTTTCCACTTGTTACTAAAACTGACAAACAAAATATTTTCTACGACAGGGTGATACAATCACAAAGAAACGGAGAGGGGAAGTTCATATATAGCTACACTTCATCAATCGCCAACAATTCGAAAACTACTGGACAAAGAAGTCGAAATATAAAGGTGATAATAATAATAATAATAATAATAATAATAATAATAATAATAATAAT
>JAGDQP010001305.1:77278-106680 GCA_022664845.1 Lepisma saccharinum | reverse complement strand
ATAATAATAATAATAATAATAATAATAATAATAATAATAATAATAATAATAATAATAATAATAATAAAGAGAACCAACCAAAGGCTCCTTTACCACCTAATTCTTAGAAATAATTACGAATAACAAACTAGGTGCACTTCATAACAAATATTCATAAGACTAAATACACAACCAGTGTTTTTTCAGGGAAAATGTTCTGGAGGGTATTTGAAATCTTTAGATGGGGTAAAAGAGGTTAAAGGATGTAACCCTATAATGGGAGCTATACACCATTCATTCTTCGGTGTGTGGGTAGCATTCTTCGGCTTATCGGGGAGAATATCGCCAGTCTTGGTCAAACCTGAAAGGAACATTGTTCAAACGCAGTAGTATATAAGAAAAGAATTAAAAATTTACTTTGCCTTTCGTGCCACCGCACCGGGGCCCAAGCAGGGGCGGACTGGGTATATTAGGACCTAGGCCGCGGTTACCAAGGGGGGCCCTCAGACTATTACACCAATTTCTAAAATATCGTACAATGAACATCTGCCATCGCGGTATGCAGTTGTAAATTCGTCGTTACTTGGTAGTTTTTGCAAGCTATGACTTATCATTGGTCATTGTAGTCTCAGTGAACAAATGACGTCATTGTAGTCTCAGTGAATTTTTTCTATTAAACTTGGAGTGTTCGATCAAAGTACGACCTTTGTTTGCCTAAACGTTGAAATATTGCCTCTTGTGTCAGCCTTCAAACATTGATCGAACACTCCAAGATCGATAGAAAAAATTCACTGAGACTACAATGACGTAATTTGTTTACATTGTTTGAAGTAGCCTGTATAAAGTTCTACAAATGCTGCTGATGTACCTTGGATGTTTTTACCAGCACCACGTGATCAAAACACCTCTGTGACGTAACGTGAATCAACCTCACACAGTAGACGCAAAAAAATAACTTGGCCGCTAAGGAAGAGGCATTGCAGGGCTACGTCTATTCTGAGCAGGCCCTACTCTAAAACGTCGTGTATTGTCTTCTGATTTGCAATCACGTTATTTTGCGTCTACTGTAGTAATTACCTACACCATTATCTCGTACTTTATTGGCATTATCGGCTACTGGACATGATTGTGATAGAACACTTTTATTCCAGAGCTGGATAGAATTATGGTATTTATGCTGGCGAAAAAAATTCCATGTCAACACTGTAGCCTAAGCTCCAGCGGATAATTCCAAAAACGAAGCATGTTTTTTGTTCTAAATGAACTTGACATTTGGACTAGGCAAAAGTTAATATATTTTTAAAAATGCGCTGTTTTTTCACTTTTTAGCAATCAAATATAGACCTACAAGATGTGTTAACATCCATAAAGGACCCATCAGCCTGTGGTTAAATATGGGCCCAGCTACAAACCAGGCCTCGGTCTTCAACGATGAAAGGGCCCCAACTGACCAACATAATGAAAGGCCCAGGACCCCAACTGCTCATCAATGTAATGAAGGAAGGTCCCCAACTGCACAATATAATTAAAGAAGGGCCCAAGACCCCAGGCACAAACTAAATTACAGTTTCCAATAATAAAAGACTATAGTGAAAGATGGGCCTAGTCACAAATCCAGTAACAAAAGGGCCCTATTGAAAAAGTTAACTTACTGATGGAAGGATGGAAGAGGGTTGTGTGTTCGCTGCATAATAACCAGTGATCTACTGAATTATTTAGTTTTTCTCTCTTTCTCTTTCTTTCTTCGTTGTTTTCATTATTTTTTTCTGAGAGGGCCTAGGCCCAAGTATAGTCCCGGTGATCCGGCCCAAAACTGGCCCCATTGCCTCAGTGACCCATTTCAGGTCTGACAGCTAAAACATACAACGTTCATGTTACATTTAAATCGGATATTGTGCTTATTGGGTGTAGAAAGTATTGCCATCGGTCAGTTTCTCTGTATCGGAGTGTACATTTTCCACCACTGCTTTGCAGCATGTGTTTGTGTTTTAATTTTAAACTCCTTTCATTTGTATATCTTTCGATCGACGCATTCTTTTCTTGTTCAAGAACAATCTTCCCTTTGAAAGTGTTCTCTTGGCCAAACACCAAAACATATCTACAAAATTACACAGCAAACTCAGCATTTTTTCTTTTCTTGAACATCGTTTACTTAGTTCCTGTTTTCTTTCATAGAGGGCTCTCTAAAACATCCCATTGAAAGAAAAAGGTCGGTCGGTCTTCTTTACAGTCAACGAAAAGAAGAAGAAAAAACGTACCAAAAAAATCAGAATGAGTCTGTGCCAAATTGTCAGTGCAGACATATTGGATGTGGAAAAGCCTATGCTTATTTATTTACACATTTCCTTCTAAAATAACTATGGGGCCTTTCGGTAGTCATCGCTTGTCATAAACGAAATGATGTTTGTAGTGACACACGAACGACAGCTAAAAAACACGTTTCTTTTCTTTTTTTTTGTAATAAAATAAGACTATTCATATAATTTTGAAGTTTTTGTATGGTACATATTAGTAGTGCACTGATTAACATACGGTCAATATATATATATTGACCATATATTGTATTGACCAAGGTGTCGTCTGAAAGGTCTTAGCTAGACTAACTCAGAGCCACCGAAACAGTTTTGATTGGTGTAGAAGATCAGTGTTTCTAGCCCATTTTTCAGAAATACTCAATTATGCAAATTGCTTCCATTCAATTAGACCTGCGCCAAACTTGGCGTAAACATTATTCGATAAAAGTACTGTGGAATTTTTCAAATCTAAACACTGCAGTTTTCAGTATTGACAGCCAATTTCATAAAAATTAATGCTTGCATGGATAAAATGCTCTCAAGGGACCGGAGCCTCATGCTTTTCTTTTTAGTCGTGCATAAATAGAAAGTATTTTCAAAAGTAGTTTTCTTGGTAACAATTTCATTTAATTATTATTAAAAAGTATAAATTAACAAAATAAAAATATTTTTAGAACATACTTTCCTTTTTTTAAACAGTTTGTAGTAAAAAGTAAAAAGAAAATTTTTTTTTTAAGAAAATCACTTTTCAATTTTTAAAATTTTTGCACGACTAAAAAGAAAAGCATGGGGCGTACTCTCATATACAATCACTTTATAATTTCTTCAATTCTAATATAATATTATACACAAGTATTCCTTAATATAAAAATGAATATATATATATAATAAATAATATAATAGTATTATGTAGTATATTAAGATACGCATAGTGGCGAAAGTTAAATACTATCAAATACGGTATAGAGTTATAATATTGTATACATATTATATACCAATTATAAAAAGAACATTATATTATTATAATGTTACGTCAGATTTGAAGAATTATCAAGTCATTGTATTCAATTAAAAATTATATAGAAAATGTCAAGTCCCATGCTTTTCTTTCTAGTCATGCATAAATAGACAAATTCTTAACAGAAATTTTATTGAAAGCAAAATAATCTTTTACTTCTTATGCGATTATTTTAAAAAGAATGCATTTTTTAAAAATATTTTTACTTTGTTTATTACTTCCTATAGTTTTGAAAGGTAAAGTATCGATCCCGAAGTCAAAAGTTTTTAATCCCTAAATCCAAGATGGTGGCAGCATGAAGTTCTTAATTTTAAACTTTCTTAAGATTTACATGAAATTTCAAATTTTTTATAAATTTCATATCACGAGCATTCAATTTCTACAACGTTGTCTGACTTATTAAAATGTAATATATTTAAAATGTACATTAATTTAAAAAACATCAGTTGTTTTTTATGTTTTTTTTTTTGATTTCTGCAAAATTATGAAAAATTGAGTTGTGTAGACCTTGCACCAGATGTTCAATCGTAATGAATAATTTGTATGTGCTGACTTAAAATATACAATAAGCGTTAAGAAATGCCAATCAATGCCTTAAGACCCACATTCAGGCTCTAACTAGATAACTAACTCTATGGCTTATGGAACTCGCAAGTTCATCGCTTCAGTAACAAACGTTCACCATTGGATTCTATCCTGGGCAATCATATCAAGCCAGTTTTCATCACGAATACATACTTCTCGAAGATCTCTTCTAATATTGTTCTCCCAACGACGTCTCGGTCTTCCCAATGGCCTTCTTCCATCCGGCCAGGATAGAATAAAATCTTCGTTTTTTCCCCATCCGAGCTACATGGCCTGCCCACCTTAGTCTTCGCGATTTCATTATTTTTACATCTGGTGAATCGTACAGTCCGTGGAGTTCTTCAGTATGCAGTCTCCTCCACTCTCCAGTCATCTCGTCACGTTTCGGCCCGTATATCTTTCTCAAAACCTTATTTTCAAATACACGTAATTTATGTTCATCTGCTAGGGTCGTACTCCAACTTTCGCAACCGTAAAGTATTACCGGCAGAATAACCGTTCTGTATATTTTCAATTCAAATTCCTTGATATTAATCGCGATGTTAGAAGTTTTTGTACTGAATAGAAACATGCGTTCCCCGATACTAAGCGACTGTTTATTTCTTCCGTGGCCTCATTTTTGCTTGTTACGAATGCTCCCAAGTATTTACATTTCTTTACTTTCTGTATGACCTCATCCCTAATTCTTATGTTTTTATTTCCTTCATTCGCTGTGTTTCGGCTTGTTATCATGTATTTTGTTTTATCTATGTTTACCTGTAGACCTATCTCATTACACGCTTCTACTAAGACATCGGTGTTGCTTTGTAGTGCATCTATATCGTCCCCTATTAAATCTACCTCATCCGCGTATACAAACAGTTATCCCATTTTATCCCCTTTAATTTTTAAAATCGCATATTCTAACGCAAAGTCAAACAGTAGTGATGACAAGGCATCGCCTTGTTTCAATCCGTTGCGAATCTTGAAGCTATCTGATACATTATTACCTATCCGTACTCTGCTTATGGGGTCGTTGAGACATATCACTAGTTGAACCAATTTTTTTGGAATTCCAAATCGTATCAGGATACTGTATAACTTTTCTCTTTTGATAGAATCATATGCTTTCTTAAAATCTATGAATAGCTGATGAACAGTCCCATTGTATTCCCATTTCTTCTCCAAAATTTGTCTCAAGGCAAAAATCTAGTCCAACATTCAGGGTCACTAAAATTTAATATCAATCAGGTAGATGTGCCAAATAGTTTTCCAGCGATATATTATTTCACTTAACTTTCTATTAGATAAAATTATATCGTGAAGTCCTGGAGAACGCAGGGTGTGGTATTACCAAGTTAGTAGTCTCTCATGATTGACTATCTTGAACTTTTTAAGTTAACGTTGGATAGACTTATTAGTTTTCAAGTTATTTGTGTAAGCAGCCACTTTGGAGATACTCCATAGATGATTTGACGATAACTCCATTTCAATTATATCTTATCCCCTTCTTATATCTGACGGGATTTGGTTGAATTTTATTTATTGCCTTTAGGCATCTAAGGCTGAGACCGGGATAGGGGAGGATAAAGGATTTGGGAAGGTATCGATCAGGGCCTATGTTGAAGGTTCCTTCCCGGCATTTGACTGATGTGATTGAGGAAAAACCCTGGTAAAACCTCAGTCAGGATGGTCGGCTGCTGGATTCCAAGCCACGATCTACCAAAGGCTACGCCAACGTTCTACCACTGAGCACCGACGGCTCGGTGACGGAATTTGGTAGCAACGAAAGTATGATTTATAATGGAACATTCGAATGACCTTTCAAAATCTCAAGTATATTTGCACCTAAATGTCTTCCTGCCGCAAGGCGTGACCACTAATAGTACCCATTTTATCTTATGTACACTAGGTCATTTCCGGTTTAAACTTTAAAAGAACAGACGGAACTAACATCCACTTTTCCATTTCCTCCAGTAAACTTCAATGGCGAATACGCCCTAAAATGCAACTTGCTTCCTCAAAAATACATTTAGAAAGAAGAAGGAAAGAATCCCAACGAACCACGAACTGACCGACCTTTTCGTTCGGGCGTTGCAGATAAACTACCCCTTCGGGAGGTAAATCGCGATTTCTTCTTTCCAAGATCCAGGAACATCTCCCTTGCGACTTTGACTGGATTCACGGTTGCAGTGAAGAGAGATAGAAGAAAAGAAAAAGAAATGGGGTACATTTGTAGTTCGAATGTTGATGCGAAGCTGCTACGTTTTTCAGCTGAAGCTGTCACTATTTTATGATGTTGGCCACAATAGATTAAATAAACTCTTGAAAGTACCTGTCAATTTTTTCAAGGATCTCTCTCTCTCTCTATCTCCTGAAGAGAGAATCTCTCTAATGCGATATGTAATTTATTGTACTTGAATGCTAGTACAAGAGATTAGCTTTAAAATCGAGATGGACAGAGTTCTCGGGATCATTTTTCTTATTTGTCAAAACTTGGAAATGCATACTAACCAACCAAATATAAGTAATCATGTAACTACTATTCTCGATTTGTTCCAATAAAAGATTTCCTTAAATACGGTACATCTTAGAATCACTTGATTAGATATGCTGTATGATATTTGCCTCTCAGCAATTAGCATTTTCATTAGCAGAACACATAAGTTCAAACTCATAACAATAAATCAATGTTGGTTCTCAATATAAATTTATTGTGGTAATTCTGTATTCAGTATAATATCAATACACATATTTCTAAAACGTACACCATGTATAAGGAAAACTTACTTCGACCACTGTTATTAAAGACATCCATTCTTTATGTTTACAAACGAAAAAATATATATATACGTATATAATTTCTTTCCTCTCTTTTCTAAGTCATCCATAATTCGTTCAGGACTATAATTGGCCGTATCTTTTTATCCTATTTGAAATCCATATCACTCTCAAAGGTATATATATTTAAAATAGAAAACTGGATGCGTTACCCGATAATATGTGAATTGCGAACAAAAATGAACATATCGATTCTTATTACAAAAGCATGTACGTACTGAATTCATTGACTGTCATTTGTTTCCAGCCATAAAAAAAAAAGAAAATGCATGCGGTGGCTGTCGCCTACATATCCCATTTTGTAGTGACGTGCGTTATGGAGATGAGCTCAATTGAGGAAAATCTATCGCCCATTTTCCGCTTTGTCAGGCGTAGACTTCTTTTTTTTTGCTGCTTCTCCTGTGGGCTTGTCTCCCTCCTATACTGTTTTAATATTGCCAACGTAGAAATATATATATACCTTTTTTTTGCAAAGCTAAAGACGGAGTTATTTGCATTTGACAGCGTGAATGATTTATGCTTCATGTATTGCACTGATATACAGCTGCTTCATACGCAACGCTTGGTGTGTTCGATTATTTGGCATGGTTGAGAGATATACTAGAATAGGATGTAATTCTGTTAGACTGGGCTGATAATATTGTTTACTTCAGTACTAAAATTCAGCTGTGGAGAGAATATTGAGTATGATATCTCACAGTAAACAAGAAAAAAAAACACTACTGTACTTGACATGTCATTCACAGAACGCCAAGACAGGGTATAAAAGTACATAACAAGGAAGGAATTCACAAAAGCTGTCGTAAATGAAATAATCAAATACGCATATTAATGTCACCTCTCATTATCTCTCTCAAAAATAAATTTATGGCAAAACTGACTTCACCAATGTATTTCTGGTAAAATTCTAGTCCAAATTGATATGTTACATGACCCCTTCCTATATAAAAAAAATCGAGCAAGATTCAAGGTGGCCGACTTCAAGATGGCGGCCAGGACGAACGTACCTTGTAAAAGATAGCTCATTCACCCAATATCCATTAATATAAACATTTTATAAATAAACGCGTGCTTTCTTGTTTATATTACACTATGAATGCTTATTCTTCTGAACCAAACTTCGGTCTTTATGGCCGAAAGCAATTTTAATCATGCTTTGTGGTGGTTTCCTGATGCACTCTACTCCCCTACCAAGTTTGGTCAAAAAAGCGCATTGAAGCATCGATAGGTTTACTTGTTAGATTAAGTTATATGCGGGCTAAAATGTCTAGTGCAACTGGTCCACAGAATATCACCTAAAATACAGTCACAAAACTTGGTGTTTCTTGTAACAAATAGAGTCATGAGCTTGGAATTGTCTGTAAAAAAAAATACATTAAATCACAGTGTTGCATTTCTAACTTATCAAAAGTAGAGACTGCAAAGGTGAGTGAAGGCAAAGACCACATTTTATCATAAGAACGAGGGCGAGTAAGGACAAAGGCCAGCTTCTATCGCAAAGACGAGGTTGAGTGAGTGGAAAGGATAAATTTCCTTTTGAAAGCTAGGATAAGTGAGATAAAGGATCAATTTTTTTATCACAAGGGCAAGAATAAATGAAAGTATAGGCCAAATTTTCTCGCGAGGGCGAAATCCAGCTTTCTTGTGAGGATGAGTTCGTATCTGACAAACACTTTGCTTTTTATCTGCTTTTTTCCTTTTTTCCTCTGTCCTTTTATGGCCTGTATCTCCTAATGGGTACAGTAGAAGTGGTTTCCATTAGGTCTCCATTTCAATGATTACACCAGAGAATCTTCCCTTGGAAGGACCCATCACGTATTCATTGTTTCGCATGGGAGAAATAAAACTCGTTGTACATCTTTAAAGTTTCCTTAGAAAGACGTAAGATTTTTGTAAAGCTGCTTGCGTTTAATATAAATTATATATTGCGAAATTATAAGGTTCGTTTAAAACTTAGTAATTCATTATAGCAAGATAACGGTGTTAAATTACGTTAGTATGTTTCCTTCCGGTAAAGTATACGTTGAACAACAAGGACCGATTTAGAAGAATGGTAACGATCTTCCTCTGTTAGTGAAATACCGCACTCCCAAAGTAATTACCATTCCCATCGAACAGGGAATTCTAATTGAGTTTCATTCCTAATTGTTTAAAATATGTTTAAAAGCACACGCGGAAAAGAACAGGGAGGAAACAATCGCCAATTTAAAACAAATGGAAAGCACAGTGGAAGGTGAAGAGATGATTTTTTTTTAAAAAAAGGACGAAAAGGTCGTAGTCAGCAGGGAGATGATCCAGTTGGGGGAGGGTAATTACACTCTATTGCTTCTCATTAAAACCCCCCACAGAACATTTCGTTAACTTATAAAGGAAAGAGTTTCGTTCATTTATATGGTATTTCAATTATAGAGCTATTTCCCCCCCACAGAAGAACAAAATTGTTATAACGTCAGTTTATTAGATTAAGGCAGCAGTAATTTATTCTTCAAGCACTTATTTTGTAATTTAATATCAGTATATTGCTTCTGTTACGAACACACATACACACATATTATTATATTACACCATTTTCAATCCACTGTTGGATGAAAATCTTCTCCCCCACAAATCTCTGTCATCTGCTATCACCATCCACGTACCTACTGAAAAATTGTTAATTTAGTCTATTAATTTTGCATTAGGTTGTGTTTTTCCTTAGGAAATTCAATGTTGAACACTTGTGGTCTATCTGTTCATCTAGCTATATGACTGGCCCATTTATGCACTTAATCTTCTGCGCAGTCTTTATCATATCTTTTATTTTCATTCCTTTGCTTCGTTGTCCTTGTTAGATATTCCTAACATAAATGTCTCCATTGCTTTTTGTATAACATTCAAAGTCCACGGGTTTACAGCCACACATCAAAGTAAGCGTACACAGAACATATATTTTATAATAAAATTAAATTTTCCAAACGAGCTGTATACCATGTTTATATCTTCTGTTGTCTTTTCCTCAGCCATCTTAATAATTTGATATTTTCAGTTACCCAAGGTATACATACTATAATCAATATGCCAATATTCTCTCTCTCTGTGATTCTTCATTTTTTTTTCTTTTCACCATGTTAGTTGTACTTAACTTCTGTTGTATTCTTCCCCCGTATCGGGACGGGCGTAAGCCATAGTGCTGTTACCGACCATAAAATTCATTTTATCTTATCTTTGTGTTGTATTCAAATTCAATATTAAGTCCTAATTTCAATCTCTCATTACTCAATTCTTCCATTCTGGTTTGTAGTTCTTCTGCACTTGAAGCTAATTGAATAATATCAATAAAGAGTGAAGTATTCGCCTTTAATTATTTTTATTCCGACTTTATCCCAGTTTAAAGATGTGACCACTTTCTCCAGAACTGTAGAAAATAGTCTTGGCGACAGAGGGTCTCCCTGCGGTATACCTTTCTTTTTTCAACTTAGAATTTTTCGTTCTTTTCATCTAGCTTAATAACACATATGACAATCGAGTGTAATGTTAGGTATCAATATGATACATGTATCCTCGGTGCCTTAATATTAAAGTTATTTAAACATTGCTTCCAACCTTTATTCGTAAGTAACAGTTATTCGATTATCACTTAAACAAACATTCCGTATTTCAAATAAAGCACTCCACAAACTTCATATGACTGTAACTACATAATTTAACATTCTTTCTCCAACTATATGCCCTAAATAGGCACATATAAATTACCACTACAAGTATTTAATTTCCAATACGATTAACAGTAGAACAGAGGCGGCATCAAAATACTTCAAAACTGTTCTTTCCAGAAACGCATATTCCAAAATTGTTTAATGGCTGCGCAAGAGATTCTCAGACATTATCTGTAGTAAATAGTGGGTCCAAATAAGCACGAGTAAGAAGAATTTTCATATGTTTAAAGTTGACAGACGTAATCACTGTAACCTAATCGGGCAATGATATTCTCTTATCCTGATAGATACACCAAACGCTCGTTGAAATGTATGCAGGGATAGAAATTAACGGTGGTCCACTGGGCGACGACTAGTAAATAATTATAAGGGCCAGTAACTCAAAAATGTCAGTGGTCCTGTGCTTTCTAAAGTTCCAATATATTCATAAACATACCTCTAGGCTGTATTTTTTATACGTTTTATCGAAGTGCTTTCTTTCTGTTTTCAAAAACAAACAAAAAATCGTGAAATCGCAGAATCTTAGGAACTAACACATCAGCTGATCAACACGTCTGCCGCAAGTGCCGGAGACAGGAAACACAACTCGTATGCAACGTGGATACGCCGTCTTATCACTGAATCCATATTGCGTAATTATGACGTTGCTCCGGCAGTATCCCTCTTTATAGACCAATGAGAAAGAGCCAGACACCCCAATATTTTCCCCAACGACCCCAGAATCCCAGCAGATTCTTCCGAAGTTATTTAATGTAATAAAAACAAAGTAAGTGCGATAATTCAGACATCAGGCATTCCTATTTGTTAAGCCTGGTCTTGTTTGCTTTGACATAGAAGTTTTACAGGGCTATAATTAATCTTTCGTATCCTATATAGGCCTGTAGCCTAAATGAATATAATAAAGTGGACTATAAATTACGCTGATTATAATTATTTACTGATCTAAAATAAGGCTATTGTAGGATCAGTGAAGAAAAAATTTCACTGGCCGTGTGCTACTAAGAGTTAATTTCGAGCCCTGAATATATGCAAGTCTTACTCCTGTTTGTTATGCAACCACGCGTATTTTTCTAAACATTGTTCTGGAAAGTAATTAATTAAGTTATTAAATAATAAGATATCCAGAGAATAATCGACTATCGATATATTGACAGCCTTACCTCCATTTTGTGTGTAACAAGGTGTACCTTGTGCAAAAGGATAATATCGTTTTCGAAAAGTAAGGGGGCATATGTAACGGTCTATAAAACTCAACTTTGATGTTAATTTGCTTTCGTTAGTTCAAAGACTAAAAAGTAAACAACACGCTTTTATGTTGTTTTATAAAGAAGAAGAAGAAGAAGGAAAGACAGGCTGCATGCGTGAGCATGTCATGTAAATTACCATCTTTTTTTTTTCTTCCGCGCGAGGAGAACATAAAAAACCTGAAAGGTTCCTTTTCTAATTAACCTGATTTAATGCTTTTATATTTTCTTCCTCATTTCTATTTTTTGTTTGCTCTTCCTTTACTCCTGTTTGTTATTCTCTCTTTTTCATATTTCTCGTGTCTGGAATTCGAGCCCCACCCTGTGCTAATTCTTTCGTCAAATATGCCAAAGACTCGGATGGGAGCGAGCAAAATACGCTATGAAAGCGAATTTAAACCAGATACAGAGAGATAGGTACTAACTAAATTAGAAGCACAAAGTAAAGGCACTAACAAAATTAAATGTAAAAATGGTTGAAACTAGGCTTTTCTTTAAAAATGTCTGAATTTAACTAAAAAAAACAAAATATATTTTCCATAAAATTGTGTTTTCCAGTGCATTAGTGCTCATAATTAAATTTTTACGTTCCTCGCTCAGTAAATCTGTTCTTCTTTTTCTGTCGGGTAAGCAATTAGTGTACGGCAAACCAACCATCATAGTCTAGTGCCAAACGTCATTGACTATCATCCTGAGGAGAAGAGTTAATTTGAACTCTGCTCGGCCAGATCATGCAAATTACAATGTGGTTCCAGTTGAAACATTTGATCGATATTGGATTGTAGATCATTTAGTTTCTACTTTGTCTCACCCAACCTCCGTAATCTAGTTGTTAAGGTCGTGGATTTCGAATTCGCATTTAGAAGCTATGCTGGTTCTATTCCTGGTCCAGGGTTTTGCAGGTTTTTTCTCAGCTAAGACAGATGAATGTTCAAATAGTACCTAGACAAAGTCCTTCGTCGCTATCTTCCCTATTTTATTCCCTGGAAGGTTGTTCACCGAGGAATGTCGTCTTTATCCGTGTACTGGACGGCAATGGATCAGTTGGTAGAATGTTGCTTGTTTTTATTCGGAAGGCTCTAGGTTCGAATCCAACTGACCATTCTGACTAAGGTCTTTCCAGGGTTTTTCCTCGGTTACTGCAGGATAATGCCAGCCAGCATGTTCTTTCAAACTAGGCTCTGCCGTCTTCTTTCCCCGGCGGCAGAAGCCAAGGATACCAAAAGGTAGTGTTTCCACGAGACGAGACGCGACAGAGACATGGCTATAGAAAACGAGACAAGACAGAGTTCTCGTAATACAAAGTGTACATCTTTTCGAGACGAGACACTCTCTGGACAAGACAGCCTAAATCTCGTCTCGTCGACTACGAAAAGGTCATCAATAAATTGAATTCAACTCATTTTAGAGTTGTGACGGCCTTAACTGCCAGTCAACTTCCAGAAGTGTAAGTCAAGCTAATTAAAATTTTACTTGGTGTGGTAAGAAGTCCATTTTCGTTACATTATGTTGTTAAGTAAAGGAGAGTATTGATACCTTTAATACCAGGCAGAACTTCTACGCAGAATATTTGCAAACTAATTCACTGTTTTAATGAAAGATTTCTAAAGAGATCTGAGAGAAATAGTATAGCTATTACAATGACAATGAGCTATCATATTCAGCTGGATTTTTAGTACTGCTTTGAGGAACATGGCAGCTAGCTGAACCGTCATTCCTGGTCAACAAAATTTCCGTACCTGAGTCCTAATGAAGAGTTATGGGACTTATTTTTCTGTTTATGGCTAACACTAAACTCTTAGATCTTTCCCGAAATTAATTTTACGGTGAAACAATAAAAATGCATAACATATATATTCTTTTAAATTATTTTTTCTTCAAAACAGCAACATGACCTATTGTTGGCACCCTTTAACCAGTAGTTGACCGTCCTTCATGCCGTTATTAGCACTGCTGAGCCCAGTATTTGGCATCGCTACCAAATATTTGTCCCTATGAAGCAACGGCCTACGTGAAAATACTAACGATTATATATATTTTTTTGTCTTAAAGGTTAGAATTGCTGTGTTAAAAATCTAAAAAAAATATTTGGAAAAAAAAAGTTAGTTATTTGCCCCCATGCCAATTAAATGGACACTGTGGAAAAGTGTAATACCAGTTATCGGCACCCTCCTAGTAGCAATAACTATTTTTCATAATTTACATAATGATGCATGCTAAGGGGTCTCTCAACAACCATCTATTTGTTTAAGAAGGAAAATCCTACAATAATTGCATTGTAGCCAGTGCTGATATTCAACCTAGATAACAATCGGTTCAAATGACTTATACAGTTTTGCAAGAGGGATGAGGGGGTTATTATTAAGTATTTATCAGTTAAAAATTTACACAAGTTAGAATTTACAAGAAAATAATTAGAAGAAATTTGACAAAAATGCACAATCATTATTATTAAAATATATTCTGCGTTTCTACCATTGACAGGTGATAACATAAGCAAGGTTTCAAGCATACTATTAACTTTAAATCAGTGTTCCCGTCAGGATTTTCAGTTTAGGGGGTGTAAAGTCAAAATTGGGAGTTCTGCACGGTTTCTATAAATTTTTCACACAAAATATTAAAGTTGGGGGTGTTGTTATCGAGAATTTCTGGGGTAACACCCCCACATGGAGGTTCTGGGGGAATCACTGCTTTAAATCAATATTGAGGTGATTGGAAAGCTGCTGAGATTATGCTTATCCTTAAGCAGAAAACTAACAATATGAAGAAATTTTCTAATACACTATACGTTTATCATAACGTTATATAATAAACCTGTTATGTCTGAGATATTTCGCCAGAAATGTATGGATTTAGGGGTGTAAATGGACTTAAATTTTTAATATATCTTTTTTGTGCTGATTATTTGTGCATAAAGATGGGTATAGGAAAATTCTGTAATCTTGTAAGAGGGGTGTACAGAGTGGTCTGGCCAAATTTTTAACAGGTGTCATCTGCAGATCTCTTTCAATGAATTAAAAGGTCAAGTAAGTAGGCAACTACGAAACGTAGTACGTTCAAAAGATTCTTCATATGGTAAGGTTTCTGTGGTAACTTATGACTATAGTGAAAACCTGATTTACCATTGAAATCTTCCTGAGAAAATTTATTCCCCGATAAGAAGACTGCAAAATATTTCCCATTTTACCTAATTTCGTGGAATAATGCCAGATTGGAGATACTGCGTTTTGCAATTGGGTTATTACTCAAATCGTAGATTCTTGATTGAAATTTTTCGAAACTTATTTTGATTCAAATTTTGAACATTCGTAAACAAATATAAAATTGACATTATAGGAGCAAAGAGTCGCATTTTTATTTACCTTATCCTCTTCAAACATTATTTTAGAAGTTGAATCAGGTGATCTAAGAACACTCCTCCTGCCAGTATACAGGGTATTTAGAAAGTAATGTTCTTACTTTGAAGGATAAATTCCTCAGACCGAAACGTGAGAAACCTTTGTTTCTAGAAATACCATAAGATGAGTAGTTTCGGAGCTAAACACACACAAACGTTTGCGGCATTCTAAAAAAATAAATAAATGACGTAATATCCGGACAAATGATAACTTCATTTATAATTGGCTATGCCGACACATCCTAAGTTTCACCAAATCAATATATATATATATATATATAAGCTCGTTTATAGGACGTTAATAAAAATGCAATCATTCAATAAATCAGATTTATTTGAGGTTTATCGTTGAAAATAGCAGCTTAGTGGAGATTTCTATGCTAGCTCACTGCGCAATGTGGCGAATTTCTTTTTCCCTACACTCATTCAAATACAAACTTGGTTCAAATACAATCCTTGGGTACCAACTTGAATGCGATTCCGTAAGCCAGCACTTCTTAATCTGATAAGGATTTGTGATGATCTCGCCAAAGATTTAGGTGCCTTAAGCTTCGAAATTTTGATAGTTTGAAAATGTCTTCAAAAGGACTTCCTTTGTGTTTCATTCTAAACGAATTAGCCCTAAAATGTATCACGTGAACACTTTTTTTTAAAACCTTGTATAAATAAACCATACTCCTTGTCCTGACAACCTCACAACCTGAAGTAAATTATTAAAATCAGTAATATTTCGTTCATTAGCGGTTAGTACTGTTTATCGGATTGACTTAACAACAAGTTCGGTGAATCCACTAAAAATTAAGAACCGATTCGGCCGAATCGGTTCAGTGTCCACCACTGATAATAGCAATAAATAACTAGATCCTTGGTTTATCTGCTTAGATTTTCATAAGTTAAACTTGTAACTTAACGAAACCTTTTTTGAAATTAATAAAAATGATGTGTTTCATGTGTAGAAGTCATCCAAGAAAGAATAAGCAACGTGTCCGGAACAATATTGCCAATTTATTTTCTACCTTATTTTAAATATATATATATTGGGAGTGCCAATAACTAATTAGTGTCAATTTCAGGGACATTTCCCCTATAACATGGTGATGAATTATTTTATTGAGCACAGCGAATTTCGTACTATGAAACAAAAATTATAATGAAAAACTATCAAGGAGGATTTCTTGTTTGGTTCTTGTACTTAGGTTTGACGCAAGCTGTGGAAAACTGAGATTTCCTTACTTTCCACTTCATTCTCTCAACAATTCCTCTGGAACATGAGTTGGACCATTGTTGCACGAAATTACTAAACTACTACTACTACTAATAATAATAATAGTATAATTTAATAAACTGTTAGCGAATGTGATCATCTATACTTTCCGAAACTAAAGTAGCTCCTAGCACACTATCTATTTAACACATTGACCTGTATCTAAAAGCGATACTGGACTGATCAATGCCATTAAAAATTTAATGAAAGTATGAAGCCAAGGAGTGAAAAGAAAAGCTAATCTCGATCGTCCACTTCTAGTCTAAACAAATATGAACTAATTTTCAGTTCTAATTCAGTTTTTTTTACGCTTATTATCACTGTGTGGCCCGTTCTTTTTAATTTCTGTTTTAATTCTCGCAAAACATGTAAATATTATTTATAGCGTGTACAGGAGTCGCCGTGACTCAGGCGGTAGAGCGTCTGACTACGAATCGTGCGGCCGAGTACTAGAGACTTTTCCCGCAGTGTTCCCGTGCCTGGCGCTCTGAGGTGCACTCAGCCTTCTATCAAATTGAGTACCAGAGTGTCCTTGGTATTCTTGGGCACCTATAAAGACGGTCGAGCGTGGGACTAACCACCCACACCTCACTTCGTACCGTAGGTCGAGAATATGTGGAATCCCGCCTCCGCATCCCCCATGCGCCGTACACGGCGCGTGCGTGTTGCACAGAGGCATAAATAAAAAATGCGCTGCACAGCGATAAGAAACGTAAAAATCTGGTGCACATTGGTTACAGTAACGATTGAAGTTAAATGTTCACTCTGGCGTTTATCTTTCGACATTAGCCGATCACTCCAGTATCGTTATGTAGAGCTCGATAATTTAACCTGAACTGTAATTTTATTTAGTATTGTTCTCGCTTGTACATTTTAAAATAAATTTTCTTCTTTTTTTTATTCAAAAACAAAATAGAAAAACGAACTCATTTTCGATTTTGTTTTCCTCACATTAGAAGGTATTGGGAGTAAGGAGTGGGGAGACTATTGTAACGTCTTGCTTTCGCTTTTGTGGGCGAACTTAATTTCCTGTGTAGTCTGTGATTTATTTAGTGCGGAAAGAAATCTCTCCTCGCTTAGCTTGTTAAATTGTGCTAGCGCTGTTCAAGGTTGCCAGTCTCACTTGTTTTGTCTATAAAATCCATTCCTCTCATTTGATATTAGTTTCCCATACGATAGCAAATATTCGTGTCTCAAATCTATTCATAAACTTACCCTCTTTTCACTTATTTCATGAAAAATCTTGAGTTTACGGTGGTTCTTAGAGCGTTTTGTATAAAATTTGTGTTTATAGGAAACTACAATCAAGAAAAATAGTTCAGGGTTATCAATCATATTGGCCTTGCAGGCAAAGACTTTTCATTCGTTGCGTAGAAATCTAATTTTTGTGGTCTACGCGTTCGAAGGAAACTGTCTATGGATAGACACTGCAAAGAATAACCTTCATTTCATTATATTCCAAGAAAGTTTTTTTGGGGTACACTCCAACCTTTAGAAGCCACATAAATTCCAGTATTGTTTCCATATACACCCAGGATTCCCGACTGTACAGGGTGTTTATCAACCATAGATATTTCTGTTACATCTGCTTCATGCTGTTTTCTGTTCCAAAATACTTTGAAATGATAAACAGGAGGAGAACTCTGCCACAAGTGGACAAACACATTATTAAGCAGTGCCTACAAATGTTTGCCGAAACCAGTTCTAAGGAATCGAGTTGTTAGCACATCCATCATATAGCCCGGACTTTGTGTCTTTGGATTATCACCTTTTCGGAACCATATTGTATTTCTTCGAATTATCACCTTTTCCAATCCATAGCGTGATTAATGGCAGTATGTAAGGTAAAGTACTTAGACACGCTTTATTTTTTCTTTCATCCAAAATGGTACGAAATTTTTACTCTCCTGGAATACGCTGATCGCCGTACTGGATCCTCTTATTTGTTTAGAAGCATGATTGTCAAAGGACGTAGTCGCATTTTTGTAAATTTGACGTACTACGAGATGAAGTCTTAATTCTTTCTATAGGAATTACTCTGTACGCATTTTCTTTAAGTGAGTGACAAATAAAAGCAAACATTTAAACAGCCGATAAGTGACTCGTTCATTATTTGCTTCATACGGGAACACTGTAAGTTGTATTACGTCAGCAGCAGCAACCAATGGCAGAGTGAAGCTGTTTCTGCTTCTACATGATTGGAACAGATAATATGATATTTGACAGATCTGTAAAACCAGTAAAAAAGTAAAAAAGAATATATATCAAACTTGTTGATACTTAATCTATTTTCTTGAGCGATTATTTCTTCTGTAATGAGTTGGTTTTAGCTTCAAAATTATTCTTTCGCTTGGCAACACTGCCAAAGCTGTTCCTTCTGATAGTTAAAATAACTATTGTTAGTGGCAGACAATGAGCCTAGACTGCATGCTGGGTCTATATTTCGTCGTTTTCTTTTGTATCTTGCAACTGCGTAGTGATATGTACTTGGGATTTTGGCGTTGATTTTGCAGAAAACTGCGGTAAAGAGAGGCGTTGCTTTATTTACTTCTTAGCTAGTCTGAGTTGTAATCTCCACTCGTGCTTTTAATGGGTAAACATGAGAAATACTTGAACGTTGTTACAATGTGGAACGGTCATGGAAGTTGTGCACTCATTGCATAACAAAGCCAGTTTTGTAAATTCGAAAAAAAAACAAAAAAAAAACTCATCGTTCCATATAGTGGCTCACACGGCATATATAGTTTCGGGCGTGTGGATATCACTACTTTATCTCTTTGGGTGTCCAGTTTCGGAATTCGGACGTGTTTTTGGCGTCCATGGGAAGTCCAAAACTGGTACCGGAACGTCCAATTATTTACGTCCAAATCCAACAACCGACATCCAAAGGAAATCTGTTGGACATCCAAAACTGGATATCCTAAAGAGGTCCAAGTTGAGACATCCAATAGACACCAAAAATACGTCCGAAACTGCGCACCCCAAATAGATCCAAGTAGGAACATCTAACGGATGTCGAAAACACGTCCGAAAATGAACATCCAAAATTACAGAATCAGTGATTCTGCCAGCCCCTACCCCTGTGGAAGGGTATTTTGAATTTGAACTTTATTTATGTCCTTTAGGCATCTAAGGCTCAGGCCGGGATAGGGGAGAGGAAAGGACTCGGGAAGGTGTCGACCAGGGCCTATGTTGAAGATGCCATCCCGGCATTTGCCTGGCGTGACTGAGGAAAACCCCTAGAAAAACCTTAGTCAGAATGGTCGGCCGTTGGGATCGAACACAGAACCTCCCGAATAGTACGCCATTGCTTTGCCACTGATTTTTGGCGGCTCGGTCTGTAGAAGGGGTGTCACACCCATAAATTTTCGAGCGTACCCCAGTTTTAATTTTTTTTATTGATAGGAACCATGCAAAACTCCACTTTCACCCTCCGAATTATGACTTCACCCCACCAAACTGATACTCATGGCGGAATCCCTGTACAGAGTTACTTTTTGTACATTGTTACGTATCAAAGTAATTGGAAGCTATACAAAAAATGAAGGATGACATATCCCAAGTAGCACAACGACATGGAGCCTACATGGGTCCTATGTGGGACCAGCATCGTTAGTGTCGATCAATACTGGCCAACTTTAGCTCACTTGATGCGATGTTACTCCACATGGGAATTATGCGCACATAAAGAAACGAAGTCAGTGTTTTGTATGAAATGTATTAATCCCCTGTTAACAATTTGGTTAAAACGTAGGATAGTACGTACAAATAGTCGGAGTAACTTAATTTATGTCTTCAGATTTCGTACAACAGTGTTTGTGGCCCTCTATAGTGTATTGTTTTGGTCTACTTATCAGTGGAAGGGTGGTAGAGACGGTAAGACGCAAGACCCATGCTTGCCTCCCACTTGGATGATTGTTTTAGTATCTCTGAACACGGAATGGTTAATTTATGGCATTTAGGTAACTTTGTCTCAGGCTGTCATGTTACTGGAAAGTCCCTACTTGTCCATAATCGTACCTCCTATGAACATTCACTGGACGTAACCATCGAGTCTACTTTAGACTTCCGAAAGGCGTCCCTTGGCTCCTCCTTTGGACGTACTTGTACTGTGTGGGGATTCACACACTTCGTAGCTAGCGATTATGTGAAGTCAGTACTCCGCTAACCTCTGATATGTCAAAACAGGTAGCAGTTTTGCACTTACCCAATATCTAATTTCTGTCTTTATTAAATAATTTTACTACTTGGAGAACAATATAAAATACTTGATTGTAAATATAAGTTTTAAAATTAAATTTGATTACATATTACAATTAGCTTTTATATTATCGCGGGCCGCATGCAGCCTGCGGACCTTCTGTTGGCCATATCTGGTCTAAATTACGAAATTAGGATACATTATTGCTGTTCATTCGAAACAATATGCCCTATTCATCTTGAATATTAAATTTCGATTATGACTTTCAGGCAACTATGGCCCAGGTAGGGATTGGGACGGATAACTTCATTTGATTTATTATTTGCTCATTTGACAAACGATGTTATTTTTTAAAAAATAGTGATCATGAAAGTTGAATTCATTTGTGGTCTTTAGGCCTGGATAGTGTAGGAGAAAGGATGAGGGAAACAGTCGCACAGGGTGTAAGTTGAAGCTACCATCCCGGTATTTGCCTGGTGTGACTGAGGGAAAATCCTGAGGATATCTCTGTCAGGATGGTCAATCGCTGGTATCGAACAAAGGACTTCGCGAATATGAATCCATCGCTCCACCAACTGATTTTGGTGGGACATAGGGAGACTTGAGTCTGAAACCAAAACATGGACAAAATATGAACTGAAAAACATGTGAAGGGTTAAGAGTAGAGGGACCGAGAAGTGATTACAATGGAGCATGCCAAACATATTAAAAATTTATGTAGATATCGTAAAGATCAATTGAATACAAAACATACGTAATTTATTTATTTACAACAAACTTAACATGGGGTATTACTTGTGTTCTCCATATCGTACTATTATACTATCTTATCATATTTAACCAGCGTCAACTTACGACGATTATCTTCTTACGTTAGTTATCTAAACGCAAGATGGCCGTTAAGCGCAGCTCACTTCGTGAGTTTATTTCTTTCTTTATCGAAATATATAGCATCTTAGTGGTGCGTATTACTTTTAAAGTATAAAAGAATGATGGCAGAACTAATCTACAAAATGTTACGCTACAATCAATTCATTTGTGTTCATTATTTTATAATTTATACCTCTGCCGTGTAACCTTTTCCTTAGTTCCATGATACTGACAAGATGGCAGTACAAGCACGATAACCAAATTAAATTACGTAGTCTAAACGTACCGGTAAGTTATTTCAACTATAATTTTCCCATCGTAACAATCTTAGTTATGTAAACAAAGCTAAAGTATACGAAATTGTTGTTTGAGGCTTCGTGAACGAACAAAAATGCCGCATTCTTCAGAAAGAGTTCCCTTTGTACTAAATATTTTAACCATACTCACATGAGGGAACTTTATCTAAAAAAAAAAAAAAAAAAGATACCCTTCCGTAAAAAGAAGCTCTATATACCTGGTATTCCAATGTGTTATGCTTCTCGCAGGTCGTTTACATCCACATGCAGAGACGGAAAAGTCAGGTAAGGAAGATAATTTGGTATTTCTTTCTTTGAAAGTGAAAAGTTTTTATAGTCTCACACAGCAGACGGAACAGACGTGCCAAGTTTCCGTGAGTATGAAAGGAAGAGAATCTGTGGGTTGTCATCATTGCCTTATTTTTCCTTTTTACCTCTGTGTATGTGTGAGTGTGTGTGTGTCTCCGTTACCTACTTCTCTTCCTGGCTCCAAATATTTATTTTTCTTTGTGGAGTTGTCTATAAGGACCAGTCGAAAGACATACAAACACTCCAAAGACTCTGCATAGGCGCCGTGAAATAACTTGGACGGACTGATTGGATTTGTTTCTTCGTTTCTGTTAGCATACATTTTATCTCTTTAGAATCTTTCCCATCCGAAGATGAGAGTGACAGAACAGATTCCACATAGTTACTTTACTTCACAATAAAAACAAAGTTTGTCATTAGTTACGCGGAAGGTTATTTTCAAAACTTTCTTAAAGTAAATATTTAATTGACCATATATTTGGAATTTACTACGCCAAAGTGATAGGTGACAAATCAATATAAGAGAAAGCTCGTAAAATTTCGTATCGTAAGTGCAGCTGCAAAGATGCTGTGAGGAGCATGGAAAGAAACCGAATGGAAAGAAAACCAAAGGGTTGGTAATTGGAAGAAATGTAACTACAGCAAACTTCAAAATTGGAAGAGAATAAGCTGAACACATATCCAGCTTCAAATATCAGGGAGGTATATTAAGTGTGAGGGGATGACATATGAAAAAGATAAATGCAAGCAAAGAAGACTAAGGTAGCACTAAACGCTGCGAGAGCACTTGAATCTTATTGGTTTGCCTATAGGTAGCAACCAATACGATTAAAATGCTCTTTCAGCGCTTAGTGATACCTTAGTCCGTTGAATGCACCCATTCACTAAGAAGAATGTCTTCTGGGGATCCATGAGCAAAGAGTTGAGGAAAAGATGGATTAAATGTTGTATGTGTAAGGAAAGAACATCGTTGGGGTGCCAATATTAGAAGGGATCTTTGAGAAATTGATATTTATGATGAAGACCAACTTGATCTTGTCGAGGATAGAAACCAATGGCGAACGTTTCTTGCTGCGGCTATGAAATGAAATGGCGAGGAGAAAAGATTCGAAGCGTTTGAAATGTGGATATGGAGAAGAATGGAAAAAAATCAGCTGCGCACAGATTATGTAATGAGGATGTACTAAAGAGGCAAGAGATTAACAATACTGGAGAAAATAAAAAAGAGGAAAATAAACTGGTTAAGGCTTCGGCTGTGTAGAGTTTATACCGTATTGTCCCGAAAATTAGCCGCACCCTTAATGCCTTGTTTACATGACTAACATCTTACCATGATTAACGTTAACCAAGATCATTTAAGTAATGTAAATGGTAGTTACCGTTAACACGGGTTTGAAATTTAACGAGTGCCAACTTACGACGATTACGTTACGTTAATCTAAACGCAAGATGGCCGTTAAGCGCAGCTCACTTGGTATTCATTTATTTCTTTATCGAAATATATAGCATCCTAGTTGTGCGTATTACTTTTAAAGTATAAAAGTATAATTGCAGAACTAATCTACAAAATATTACACAACAATCAATTCATTTATCTTCATTACAATATTATATAATGTAAACCTCTACCATTTAACCTTTGAGTATGGAAAAAAGGAGATTCCTTACTCTAAGTGTGTAACCGGTTTCTTTATTGACAACGGTAGTAAACAAAATAAAGTTTCGTAGTCTAAACAGAGTTATTTCAACCATGAGTTTTACCATCGTAACAATCTTATTTTTCAATAGTAATCTAAACGAGGCATAAGCCGCGAAACAAGAGAAAGACAATAACTAGAACTAGAGAGATTAAGGAAAGAAAAAGTACCTTAAACATTTATTTTCTTCTTAGGCACGGTATCAGTCATTATTAACGGTGTAGATTACCTCCACCATCTTGGTATGACCTTTCCATTGATTTACAAGGGAATTGTTTCACTCGTCTTCTGTCTCTGAGAAGTACAATATTCAAGTTCCGCTTTCACGAAATTTGCCTTGGTGGTTATTTTGACTCTTGTAGAGTTTTGGTTTGTGAAGTTTCTTCAAATATATGAGTATAATGTATTATTAATACTTTACCATATAAGTCTATAAAACAGCGTGAGTCAAAGAAAACACGATGAAACACTAGGCGAAAACAGAAGTTAAAAATTACGCTCCTGAGAGACATAAGACTATCCCATGTAAATCAATGGAAAGGTCATACCAATATGGCGAAGGTGATCTAAATTAAGATGCCTTAATTTTACTAGCCGGTGTGCAGGCATGATCCCTTCTAAAAGCCAATGCGAATATTGTTTTCGAAGGCGGTCTTTTGTACGGCTCGTTTACGACGATATCAAGCACTTGTTGTAGTTTTGAAGCCATGCCTTCAGTATTACGATGAAATTTGTAGAAATAAGCACATTTTTAAATAACATATTACATGATGAAATGTCATCAACACTAAGGCAGGGAATATGAGTCGCACCCTAATATTTCTCAGTTGAAATTCGGATGAAAAGTGTGGCTTATTTTCGGGCCAATATGGTACATACTCCAGTAGCACACAAACGTTAAAAATACGAAGATTAAACGTTAGTACCGAAACGTTATGCTAACGTTGTAAACGTACCGAAATGTACGCCTATTCAACGGTTTATTCGACATTAAATAATGGTTGAGAAGAAACGATGAGGAAACGGATTTAGTTGGCCAAAACAGATCATGAATGTTGTCTATTGGTATACACCCATTTAGTTTCATTTTATCCGTTGCTTTTATCACGATATACGGTGTTAATTTTGCAACAGTAAATGATCCGAACGGCTGCTGTGGGGTTCGAACACAGGAACGTTCTACACTTCTCGTTGGTAGCTCGACGCGTTGACCACTTATCCAAGAATCCACCTGGAGAGACCACTATTCTTTTACTGTATCGTTGAAAGAACATGTTCGTTGAAATATAGTTTAAAATTCAACATGTTTTCAACATGCAAATGAAACATGATGGAAGATATGGCTGAGGAAGAAAGCAGTTGCTTGTCAGTGTTAAAGAAATAATACTAAGAGAAAAAGGAAATATAAAGATCGGGATTGATGGAGAGGACTTAAAATGCATTAAAGAACCTGCCGCTTGTGGACAGGAAACTAATTTTGAACTTGAATGCGTTTATGTTCTTTTGAACGCTAGAGATGAAGATGATGTATATGTGCACTGTGTGACTTCCTTTAGTAACACAAGTAATTTTGAGACGATATTCAAACATAAGTTAAAAAAAAATGATAATAATATTTGTGTGTATTTTAATATCTACTACATAATTATATTGGAACAATTTTTACAATCAGAGCATCAGTTTTGCATTACACCTCACTACTAGTTGTGTATATTTACATATCTATCTCGTAATTCTATTGTAAGAATTGTTTAGAAAATATAAGACAATTTTAAAATCAAACTTTGAGACGATTTCTCTTGTAATTTTTCCAGGTTTGCCATTACCTCTTTCTTCGTCTATTTACAAGTATGT
This sequence comes from Lepisma saccharinum, assembly GCA_022664845.1. Lineage (NCBI taxonomy): Eukaryota > Metazoa > Arthropoda > Insecta > Zygentoma > Lepismatidae > Lepisma > Lepisma saccharinum. The sequence continues at coordinate 81,157 of JAGDQP010001305.1, read as the reverse complement.
CACCTGTAGGGATCTTCGGACATCTCCCCCCCCCCCCCATTTCACAACGCGGGGTCTCCTGGTTCGATAGTTACGCCCCTGCGTGTAACACAATTATTTGTTTCTGGACACAACTATGCGTATTCTTGCTCCTACATGGACAATCCAATCTTGGACCCGAAATCGTACGCTTGCTGGCCACTTGGGCAGAGAACTGTACTTTGTATTTTGGGGGAGTAAGTCGCCCTTCATCACATTACTGATATCGTACTATCTGTAATGTCCAGTCGGTGTAAACGTGAGGACCGAGAATGTATACAGAGAATGTAATTCTATATTTCAACATATGTCATTTCAAGTTAAGGAACGAGTTTCTTTTGGATTGATATCTGTGTTTCCAAATCTTGGCCGAATGCCAAATGGCAGAAACAATGCTAATCTTGTAAAGTTCTCGAGTCAAGGGTTTGCATAGATATTGCAACGGTGGAATGAGTCGTTCTTTAGTATGCGACAGAAGAAGGATTAAACATCATTCGTGTAAAGATCATGTTCTTATCATCAATAACAAGGAAAGGGATGGGGAAAACTTGATTTTAAGAGGGCTCATTGATTCCTGTCAGCTTTCTTATCTCAAGTCCTCACAATTTGATCGAACGGACTATTCATTCTTAATCATACCGTACTTTGAAATGTCAGTTTATTTCACCGTGTATTTCATAAGAAATTTCTTGACACACACCCTGTCCTATAGCTACATATATGGTACCGAACACAATATTCACGGCAATTACTACACGTACACCGACTGGCCGTAGCTCAGTGGTAGAGCGTTTGCTTCTCATTCGAGAGGTCTTGGGTTTAATCTCAACGGCAGACCATATGGTTGAGATTTTCCAGGGGTTTTCCACAGCCATACCACGAAAATACTAGTATGGTACCTTCAACGTAGTACCTGGATGACACGTTTCCGCATCCTTTTTCCTGGCCTGAACCGTAGATGCTTGAAGATCAAAGATAAAATTCAAAGAAATTTCTTGACAGACGCCATTCTCTAGAGCAATGCTTTTCAACCTTTTTACACTCACGGATCGACAAACTATAGGAAAAATTCTTTCACGGACTTGAATATGCCACTAAGTTAGAGACTTACCACTTATTTGACGGTTAAAGAATGCCAGTACATTTTCAGATTCTAGTTGTTTTTGGAAAGGAAATATAAATTTCAATCTCAATTTTGGACAGTCGAAATCAACAAAATGAGTGTTAAATAATTGAATATATTCATTGGCCGAGGACCGGTATAACAGTTTCGCGAACCAATACCGGTCTGCGGACCGGCGGTTGAGAACCGCTGCTCTAGTGCTACAGACATCTGACGCAATGTTCGCGGCAACTACTGCACATGCGTCAATGGAATAAAATACTCGTACTACCCCAGGAGATTCACAAGAGAATATGATACTTTGCAAACAGCGTTGCCATATGATTATTACTCGAATGAAAATATCGATTAGTCTGGAACGACCCTTGTACTACAATTTCTCACGTTTCAGAATCGCATAAATAGCAATTATGAAACTTATTATGAGTCTTTCTGTTTACGTCATTGATTAATTTGGTTAAAAGTGGTTAAATTTCTATTTTATTTCTCTCATTTCTCCAGGCGGAGCGATCAACACAAACTCAACGCTCAAGTCGAGGCATCAACAACCATAATTACAACGCAGAGGTTGGCGTCGGGAATCGAGCTGCGACCCGTCGCAGTCGGCTACATTGGTGTCACCAACTCAAATATCTTACCTCTCCAAGACCTGCAGTGGCATTGGCTTCGTTTCCTGGAAGCGGCAACACCTGGCTCCGATATCTTTTACAGCAGGCAACTGGTATGTATATTTTAAAAGTCACGCGTATTATCCTATCCTTAAAAAGTTCTATGGTTTGATCAACAGATTCAGTATGTTGCAACTTTAAAGCTTCCTAACATGCTAGTAGTCTGATAGAAAAAACGAAAACCGGCAATCCTATGCTTTTCAGAACGACCAAATCATCATTGAGGAATACAAATAAGGATTGGTTTTTACCCAAGATTATTTTCGACTAATTAGTTGTCGAAGCTTGTTGGACATGAGATAATACTACTATGATATGACAGGCTCAATTTTCACGACAAATTACTTGGCAAAATTAGTTTCTCAGTTATTTTTGATAATCCGTTGTTTGTTAGCAATGAATGTTTAAATGAAGCACTTAAATTAGGCCAACAATTAAATTGGTTATAGACAATGAAACACTGACTTCGACATCGAATTTCTCATGAAAACTTAGCCTTTAATGACTTAGCCTTAGAATCTACGTAAGATTCTTGAGATCAACCCACGATAACTGCTTCCAAGATGGTCGATAGATCCCACTATACCATCAGAATGGTTTCCCACCTCCATCCAAGTGTTATGCAAACATTTTGTACTTGTACCTATTTGGTTTTGGACAGGGTGGCTCTCACTCACCCTGTATATGGAAAATTATAAGGTGACAATGTAATAGATAGGTTTGAAAGTGCTCCCTCAACACCATTCACTGTTATAATTTTTGGAAAGTTCTTTGATATATGCTGTAATTTTTTAAAGAGAAATGTCAGTATTTACAATATTGACAGTATCCTCGAGAAACACCGGCTAATTTCTTTTACCTTATTCGAAGATCTCAGTGTTCAGTTCAAGTGTGATTTGCGCACATGCGCAGAAAGGCCTTCCTATCGTAACAGCATGTCTAATGCCGGTTAAGTATTTGCTTCCACCAACGTAATCACTTGTTTTCACATAAATGAGTACAGTAATATTCTCAATGAATCAAAATTACGAACCGTAATTGCCAAAACACAAAAGTGATTAAAACATGGCGTAAGTCGAGAGAGTAATTTAGTTGGTGTTTTCGGGATTTCAGCAATGTATTTCTAACCCTGTATACTATTTTCATCCAGTATTTTTATGACTGGTAGTTTAGTCCAGTCAGTAAGAACTGAACAACCCGCGTTTAAATTTCCCATCAGGCTTTTATATTTTTTCTTTTGCTCCCAGTATCCCTAAAATTGAACGATGGATTTTTTTTATTGGACAAGTTACTGGAAATTTCCAGGCTGCTAAAGTTCCCTAATTTGTTCAAGGATTTTTTTTCCAGTGTTGTACCCATGTATTCACGTTATGAACAACACATCGTAATCCGATACAGGAATTAGGATCCGTACTAGTTTTGAACGACCCACTCTGTAAATTACTTGTGATATTATGAACTTATATGAACTTAATTGAAGGCTTGTAGAATTTTGAATTTATTTTATGACCTTTTGTCATCTTAGGCTCCCACCTAGATAGGATGGGGGAGAGAATGTTCGAAGGTAGACGCCCAGGGCCTATTTTGTAGGTACCATACCAGCATTTGCGTGGTATGAGTGACGAAAATCCCTGGAGAAACCTCAGTCAGGATGGTTGGCTGGTGGGATCGATACCAGGACCTCACGAGTACGAAGCCTATCGCTGAGCCACGGCCGCTCGGTGAAGGCTTATAGAAGCAGAGATGTAACAGTGAGTTAAAATATACAAGCTGAATGGTAAAGAAAGGGCGAAAGATGATTACCGTTGAAGGAAGGTATAAAGTGTTATTTGGAAGTGAAAGCTAAAACCAAGGTCGAAAATTCAATTGGAAATCAACAGCCATTAATGATTGACAAGTAATTTAATCTCTCATTTTGTTTCTCTTCTACTTGATAAGCTTTGATACGACGAGATCATTAGTTACAGCCGTTTCCATGACAACCTAAACCTTCTTTCCTTCCTTTCTTTCTCCGGGTTCAACGATCACTTTTAACAAACCAATTTTCATCCTCTCTCATTAGTGTATATA
>JAGDQP010001305.1:52917-76878 GCA_022664845.1 Lepisma saccharinum | reverse complement strand
TTGAATAGTGTCATGAATGATGTCATACCTAGGCAAATAATGAAGAAAAAAATAGCAAATTACAATCCCAGATAGCATGATAACTTGCAACAAGGATTTCAGTCACTTGCTTTGAGATTGTCAATCTTGATATTGTGTTGAACGTAACAAACAAGCATGAGACAAACGTAATTGTTATAACTAACATTTGGAACAAGCAATTAATGGAAGGAAATTTGTCAAAAGTTGAATTTTATTTTTACTTTTGTTTCGATGCATTTCCACTGTCCAAATACCCTCACATACCATGATTGTTTCATCGTAACCCAAGTAGCACACAAACGTTGAAAATACGTGGATTAAACGTTAGTTCCAAAACATCATTTTAACGTTATATATATGTACCACAATGTCCACCTATTCAATAGTTTATTTGACCTCGAATAATGGTCGAGAAACAGGTTGAAATCCACGTTTAGAATAAGTGTAGTGTTCATTGTCAAGCAGTGGACGATGGAAAAACGTGTTTTAGAAACTATGTTTCTTAACGTTGTTTATGCTCACCTGATCAAACTTTTTCAATTAACCAAAACAGCACGGATGCTGTCTATTGGTATGCACATTTAGTTCAACTTTGTAACATAATTCGCAACATAGACATCATGGGAGAATATATATGTTACACAGCGAAACTGTTATGATGCTAAATGATGGAATTGGTTTAGAAATTTAAAACAGAGGATGACGAAAATGATTCCGAATAATGTTGTGTAAATCCAAAAAAGATTGCATTCTGGTGACCATGCATGCCAATTTTTGTTTATTTAAGGAAGGGGCATATGTAATGTGTTCTTGTGTGTTCTTTATTTGCCTATTTTATTCATGTATGTATGTTTCATTTGTGTATGACTATATGCTAATTGTATGAGATAAAATAATGTCTTACTTTTTGAGCATACGTGAACCGTAACAATGTAATCTTTTTATAGCAGACGTTCAACGGTTTCAAACCATAAACCAATTTGGTTTGAGATAACAATAAGAAATAAAAAGAGATATTGATGGAAGATTTAAACCGAAAGAAGTGTTAAGAAATGAAATACTTGTAAAAATCGTTTATACTGATAAAATTTAAAGCTGTTCAGAGTATTATTATTAAGAAATAAGCTTCGAAGGTAACCCAAATAGTGGTTCTTTTAATTAATTAGCAATCTTTCTTAAGCAAAGAGGTTGTCGAAATATGTAAATAGCTCTGAATTATACAAGCTAGCCGAGTAATTAGAATAAAACAAAGAACAGAAAGGTTATTTATACAAGTAACATGGAGACAATTAGGAAATTACTTAATAGATCCGATTGTGGAAATAGGCTACGCATTAATACAAAAGTTACCGTTTGAACAATATAGTAACAAAAAACAATATCGATTAATACATAGTCATAGTTTTTCAGGACATTATGATAGAGTGGGATATTATGTTTAACCAATATGGGGGAAAGCATTGTTACCTAGTTGCGTGTGACGGGCTTTTGCCATATACATTAATATTTTGTTAATAATTTTAACATACAACTAAGAAATTTTAGGTGCGAACTGCATTTACACGAGCTTTGGAGTAACAGAAATCACCGGCAGGTGCAATTTTTATTTAGTTTCGGGGTTTTGATTTTACCATCCATGTGAAAGTTTCCCGCTTCAATAACGTTTAGCTATTGAAGGGTAAGCGGCTTAGAAATGGGTACTGATTTGATTATTGCGAAACGTAGCTTAGAATATATGTGTGATTTATTGGGTTAATTTTTAGTTGCTGGTAAATCTTACTTTTTACTTTGATATTGGAGTAGGAGTTAGTAAATAAAATAAAGATTTGTTTTTTGCAATTATCATGGAATGCAACAGTGGCGAAATTGATTAATCGGCTGGCTTGCCATCCTAATTTCATGAAATAATTAACAGTGCAAATTCCTTGAAATGTGAATTTAAATTAAACAATAAATCAATACTGTTAGTTAATTAATTAGTTAATTAGAGTTTAACAGACACGATGGCAAACGATTGAAGTAATATTGTACCATTTACTTGCTAAGTTATACAGTAAGTTTACTCTGGCTATCCAACTTGGAACGGGTGCAGGACGACAGACTACTCATTCTTGCACAATAGCTGGATTTTGACTAACTTTCCAGATGTACTTAATTAACTCGTCACCTTTTACCTAACTACGTTAATGCTTTGGAAATTTTCCTACTTTTTAAAAGTCATGCCTGCATTGCAGTTTTTCGTGTTGCGAAGCGCAAGTGAATTTGAGGTCGATTACGTTGATACGTCACATTTGTTGAGCCCCTTTTGTTTCGTTTTGGCTACAGACATGCAAGTTGTTTACCGAGAATTTAGCAGACTGTTAGATTTTTATAATTTCGATTATATTTTCGTTAAATATTTTGTTGTGCATTCATTACCAAACGTTTTGCTATAGTACATCCATAAATAATATTTTTCAATTCTTTGTTGTATCACAGTATGGTGTAATATATATCTACATTTCGTAATGATCATGAAATACACCAAGTTTGGTATTTCCTAGCTCATGAAATTTATTAAACACAGCAAAATTTGCATAATAAATATATCAACTTATCACAAGTGTGGTGAAGTTAACACCCCGGATCACACATTGATCAAGTATAATAATAGATAAATATTGTAGAAAACTTTCATTGAAATTTTTGCTCAAATTACGAGACAACAAAAAGATACGTTTTAAAGTGGAAATAGATTCCAGAGGCCTGTATATTTTGGCCTCAACAGATGAAAGTGAATTTTGGAAACTATAAATATTTTACAACCTTTTGACATATTAAGGATTTTTTTGCAATATTCTATTTTCGCAGCATTTTGTGTAAGCAACTACTGGACCACGATGTACTTAGAAAGACATGTATTTATGTAAAGTTAGAATGACTTTAGGCGTTAATATATACATGTACATTTCACACCGAGACACACGTTGTAGCCCCCACGTTCCCGAGACGAACTTGTGAATACCTGCCTATTTCAGACACACATTATACAAATACAAGGCCACCAACTGATTGCTGATTGAGTTTTCTCCTTCGTCATAATTAAAACAAGAAAGTTTCTTATAGTTTTTTATCATTGCTCTAAAATATACAAACGATCTCGCCTGTTCAGCGATTTCGCCAGGATGTTTAGTTTTTGGGGTGTAAAGTCAAAATTGGGAGTGTGTAAGTGAAGTTTTGCATAGTTTTTATCGATTCTTTACCGTATTATTTTTAAGTTGGTGTGTGCGTTCGAGAATTTGGAGGGGTCCCCCATAAGGGGGCGGGCTGGTGGCATCACTGCACCTGTTTGCCACGAAACGTTGTGCAATAAGTTGAATTTATTTATAACCTTTCCTTTACGCATCTCAGGCTCAGGCCATGATAGGGTTGGAAGAGATTGCTGGAAAATAGTTATCAAGGGCCTAGTTTGTAGGTACCATCTCTGTATTTGCCTGGTGTTTAGGAAAGGATGCACAATCAGCTTCTTGGTATGGACTCAGATGATGGAAAACGAATTTGTGATAACGTAACCAATTAATTACAAGGATCTGAATTCCAGAAGCTAATGTTAAATATGTCCCTTTTCATTACACTAGTGATGCAGACTTATGCTCGCGTTACCGAGGTTTACGGCAAATGAGCCTGAAAGACCTACTTGAAATGTCGAACACCTTAGCTTTGAAATGACCTGGCAAGAACAAACTGTAGAGAATACACAGAAAACACGACTAGTAAAACAGAAAAGTAAACAGCTAGAAATACAGCAGAAGGAAACGTTTTTATTTAAACATTACAAGTTGCAGTTCGCGTGAGTCGAATGTATTTAACATGCAAAGGGGAGCATGTAAATCTTGACTGTTTAAACAGCACTGTATCTCACGAGAAAACATTTGAGCCAGTCTTCCAGAAAAAAAGAAAATGCAATGAAGATCGGTACCGGTATCTGTTTATCACCTTCTATTTTCTAGAAAAAAATGAAGAGAGAAATGAAGCAGAATTTTCTTCATGAGAGGAAATTCTATGTATTTTTTCTTTCTTTTTTTTAAAGTAACATTATTAACACCTTTTAATTTAATTAAAAAATATTTCTTTTCTTCGAAACAACATCTCACTCATGCACATGCAAACTAAATGTACGAGGGACGATCAAAAATTCATAGAATTGGGATAAGAAACATTGTGAACTGATCTCAACTATTTTATTTTCCAACATGGTCCTCTCTGTCGTAATGTATTTCCCCCAGACTCCCTGCAGTGCCTCTATTCCCTAAACAAAATCATGGTTTCGTCACGCTTTGAAAACTACTCAACCACAGTATGCATAACTTCAGAATTACAATTAAATGTCTTAGTACAGAGCTCTTTCCTTAAGTCTTTAAATTGGAATAGGTTACTTAGGACTAGATATCTGGGGAATAAGGTGGGTGTGGCGACACGTCAAATCTTACAGCATGTGTTCTAGCATTTGCGTTCGACAATATCCCTTGTAGTTTACTATAAATTGATTCGCGCAGAATATTTCACTGTAATTGTGTCAAGCAGCAGAAAGATAACGGGCCGATATAGAGTCTATACTTGGCCAATAACGGGGATACCAATCATGTTGGCCGCTCTGACTAAACATTGATCTACGTTAGCGCGGTACGATATTTTCACATTTAAAACTATTCCTGAAACATGAGAAACGTGTTGTACTTCATGCAGAAAACGTGGAAAAAGAAAACTGATTAAATTTAGATAAATATTTTTGTTTGAAGATGTCATTACGCGGTACTGATTAAACACTAGCCAATAACGCTCCGAAGAGTGTCGTGTGTGTTCGAGAATGTTTATGTCAAATGGAGAAATAAACCGTGTTATATATATAAAAAAAGGCATGCTTAAAGTAATTCTGAAATGAATAGATAATCAATGTCACCACATTCCATGTATGAGTTAATGAAATGCGTGATTGACGTAATCTTCTTCCTGGATGGGTCCGTAGCAAAAATAATAATAAATAAATAAATAAAAATAAATAAAGATTCCAGATTAGAATCCGGTCGCAGACAAGTGTGAAAATTTTCAATATAAATGAACATGAGAAAATAATACACATAATAGAATAAATACAGGAAATAAACAAGATCGCATGTTTTTCTAAAACTACCTTAAAAAATATACGAAATTATTACAGCTGTATATTCTGTATTCTGATTGGCATCAATTTTGAAAAAAAAAAAGTGTTTGCCATTCGATATTGAACAATGTTGGATAACAACATCGTTCAAAATCGCAAATTGTCCGTTACTGAAATCGGTGGATCCTGTTGTGCTACTGCAGAACGCTAACCATAATCAATCATAAATATTCCCCTGTGGAAAACATTGCCCCTAACTGTGGAAGATGATCAGTGTCAGTGGAACTTCTTGTACTCCACTGTACACATGATATCTAACGAAGCCTATAAAGAAAGGTACACAATAAAAAGTGCTTGTGTTAATTCTACATTTTTCGGTGTCCGAGCGTTAGTACTACTTTTTTTGTGTTAAATCAACACAACACACGGTGTTGATTAGACTGTCGCCATTTTGATCGTTTGCTTTCATAGAAATGGAACATATTCTCAATAAATGGGAATTCTCATCCTTAATTGACAAATGGGAAAGTGATTAAGCAATGACGTAAGTGGTGCGAGTAACTTTGTTGAGGGGGTTCATAAACATATTTTTGATCTCTATACTGTTTGAATATTTTCTTTTTATCTGGCGATTTAGCTCAGACGGTAAGAGGTTGAACTTCTAATTAGCAACCCATGTTCAAATCTCGCTGCAGCTGTAACTGTTTCCTTCTTTTTCCTGCTAGTACCGAAATCAACACTGTACGTTGTGTTGATTTAACACAAAAAGTGTGTAGTTATGCCGCGACACCGAAAAGTGTTGAATTAACATAGACATTTTTTTTACAATGATAGCAAAATTTATTCTATTTATGGGTCGTTCCAGATTAGATCAACACAGTCATTTACCTCACCATCTAAGATATTTTATGAATTTTGGTTTGGTGTTTTAGTAGGACCTGAGGAAAGAAACAGCCAAAATTGTAATATAGTAGTCCTGTGTCATATATTTCTGGAATTGCAGCATCTTTAATTTTGAATTTTTTTTTCGAAATTTTGAGGCGCATTAATTATTTAAAATGCTTGTAATTTTTGTTCTAATTAAGATAGAGATGTGATTCTTGCGTCCTTGTAAAGGTCTTTGACAGAGCTTTCATTTTATATGCAACACTTGGTCTCCTTATTATTAAAAAAAATGACCCTTAAGTTTGGCTTTTGACATTGAGTAGCAAAAATAACGTCAATTACGATTTTTGTAAAACTTACGAAAAATAATGCCCTTTTATTCGTGAAGACATATACAAAGTTCCATAATGGAAAACTTATGGGGAGATAAGCACGTTTTAAATTTTATTTACAGCTGTTAAGAGACCTCCTCGCTCCAAACATTTTTCAAAATATTTCAAAAGCTAAAAGTACTATAAAAAATGTAAGCGCATATCACACTAGAGCTTAAAAATTACTATGAAATATAATGGACAGCGATCTCGATATCTTGTTCATTGATGAGTGATACGTTCTCAAAGACGTCATTGAAGTCATCAATCGACAAGATTTCGAGATCGCTGTCCATTGTATTCCATAGTAATTTGTAAGTTCTAGTGCGCTATGCGCTTACATTTTTTGATAGTACTCTGTTTTTGAAATATTTTAAAAAATGTTTAAAATGTGAGGGTTGTAGCAAGGAGGCTTCTTAAGCATTTTTAGCACAGACCGGGATGTAGTGTTTCTGCTTATGTCCTCTCTCTCCCGTGTGCAGTTTGATGAAACAATATTGAGAATAATGTCATTGTATCGGTGAAGAGGCAAGTGTTAGGAGAAGCAATGTTCGCAATTTGTGTCGTCCGACGGTGGGCCATGGAAGAAGGGGGAGCGAATCCAATATGGCTACTGGAACATGTGATTTCTTGTATAAAAGTGACGATATCTTTGGAAAATTTACACCTAGAGTTATGGCGATGGTGTCTAATTGTGAGGTTTCATTAGCACATTAGCAAGATTGTTATCAAATGATGGTAGCCACTTGGTATTTCATCTTGGGATATGGAGAGGGAAAATCTAACATGGCTGCCAGAATAAACCATTTCTGGTATACAGGCAGCCACCCTCTCGATAATCATTGGAACTATTGCACCAAGAGTTACGATTTTGGTAACAAATTGTAGTGTTTTACGATTAAAATCCTCAGTAATAGATCGTTGCCATCTGGGGAGTCCGTCTTGAGCTGTGTGGAGAAGGAAGAATCTAATATGACCACCGGAATTTGCAATTGTAGATTTTCGCGTTATCATTGAATAACACATAGTTTAGTTTAATCGATATATTGTTATTTAGTTTCTTCCCAGGAACTAGGAAAATATCTTCCGTCGTAACATTATCACAAATGGAACGGAAAGAATGGACACATCTTTTTCTCTTGTGATTTATTGATGTGCTGGCGATGTTTGCCAGATTTCTCTCTGATTGACAAATGAACAAAGCCATTCACTAGAGTCCTTGCAATTATGAAATAACGAAACAACATGAATTTTAAATTAAACATAAAAGCATTCATAACTTTTACAACAAGATTTTGAATAACATTAAAACTTAAGTCAATAAAAATGTTTCCAAACTCTTCAATTTGATGAAATTAAAATGTATCATGACATAAAATATTCAATTTGACACCAGTACAGGTTCCTAGTTCAAAGATCAACAAATATTATGATATGGTTGCCTGTATGCCAGAAATTGCATATTCCGGCGGCCACATTGACTTTTTTTTTCTTCATGGCTCTATATGGACTACTCAGATGGCCAACATCATTTGTTGATTATTTTGATAATAAAAACCTACAAACTGACATCCAAATCATAGCTCGATGTGTAATATTTCCAAAAATGTGGTTGCTTCTACGCTAGAAGCCTTTCGGCGGACATATTGGATTCTTCCTTCTCTACAACTCAAGACTGAGTACTCAGATGACCATAACTTATTGATGATTTAGATCGTAGATCACTAGAATTTGACACCAAAATCTTTGCTCTAGGTACACAAATCCTAAAGATACAGTTGTCGAATGCCATAAATTGCATGTTCCTATCATCATATTGAATTCTTCCCTCCGCATAGCCCAAGACGGAATACTTAGATGGTCACCATCAGTTGCTATGGCTTATTCGGGCAGCCATGTTGGATTTTCCCTCTCCATATCCCAAGATGAACTACCAAGTGGCTAGCATCATTTGATAACATTTTCACTAATGAAACCTCACAATTAGACACCAACGCCATAGTTCTAGGTGTAATCATTCCAAAAATATCGTCTTTTATACAAGAAATCACATGTTCCAGCAGCCATATTGGATGCACTCCCTTCCATGGCCCCCGACGGAGTAACCAAATTACGAACATCACTTCTCCTAACACTTGCATCTTCCCCTTAGTAGATACAACGTCGGCATGTTGATAAGGGTTAAATAGCTTTCTTGCGCTTTTTTTTTTCTTAGGTTAGGTAGGTCAGGTTCAGTTATGTCCCTTTACACGTCCAGTTACAAACCCAATCGTTTTTCATTGAGCTTATTAATTTGGTTCATTCAGAATCAAATTCAAAATCATTGTTGAGAGATATTTCTCATCCGGGCGAGTATCTACAGTCTATCCAAACATTTTTGGGGTATGGGTTAGTGTTCTTCTCCTGGAAAACACTACTAAAGGGTAGGGAACGATCACAAAATGTTATTACAGTAGAACTCGGTTATAGCGACATCGAAGGGACCTGAAAAATAGTGTTTTATGCTATGAGTCGAGTAAAATGGAAAATGATGCAAAACAAACTTAATTAGGCCTAGTTTAGATTGTAATCACTTGAAAACCTGGCGATAACAGTGCAAAGTCGATATACAATATAAAGTACAGTACTTTACTAAAGTTCAGCCGTGTAAGATGATAAAAGATGGCATAACGTAAAATAGAGTACTGTATTAAATTCCACGGAAGTGTAAAATTAATTTGACTAAATTCACGACAAAAATCAGCTTTTCATCTTCCATTCTCAATTTCACGTATAACTTCTACCGTTTCTTCCAAAGCTAAAGCATTTCTTTTTTCCCTGATCGTGCGAGAGTGACAATGGTGTGTGGAGCTTCCCTGTAACAGTTTCCGAAGGTCATTGACAGAAGGTGAGGGTAAAGAAACTCTGGATAGACCCTCGAGTTCTCGAGGTCAAGCAGCAATAGATTTGAAAAACACTATTCTTTATCTTTAGCCTATCGCGACCCTCTCATTAGCGCCGCGCGTACCCTCTGTCTGTTTACAGTGTTACGTTACTTCAAGCGCCCCTCTCTCCCCCGCACCCAGTTACTCATAGTGAAACCTAACAGTGCTGTTTAACAACAAGGAGGAATGGTCTGTAAAGGAAAGGGAAGGGGAGAAGGAAAGCTCATTTCTTTCATTTAAAGTTTGGCAATATGATTTTCCTTTCTTCCGCAGCTGAACAGTGGGTCGAAAATGATGATTTATGACTGAAGCGATTTGTCCTTTAGATCAGGAATCTCGAGAAAAATAGTTCCGAAGAGACGAGACAAACAGGTTCTTGGAAAACCGTACTCTAAACTGAGGTTTAAAATGACGTTATATGCGAGGTTGACGCATTAATGTTTGTCCCTTTAAGCGAGGTTAAAAAACACATTCCTTATGAGGAATATGTTGGTACTACAGAAAACATGACGCTATAGGCGAGGTGTCGCTATAACCGATGTCGTTATAAACGAGTTACACTGTATATATTTCGTGATGTAGAGAATAAAACATAAAATATATTTGTACATTCAATTTAATATCATATTTCAATCTAAATGACCTTGAATGACCTAAAGTTTACAGTAAAGAAAAGACATATTTAGATATATGTTAAGCAAACGAACCAGTTTTTAAATTTTTCATTCATACTTGCGTGCTCTTTGATATGGCTTATTCCATAACCGAACAAAATACAGTATCCATCCAACAGCGCGAAGAATGTTAGTACAAAAGTGAGGATCACCATTGCAAATTCATAATGCCAGCCACACATTTCGCGAGGACTCATAAAGAAATATGTTGAGCAAACAATGACCATATACTCGAGCATACTCCACAAGTAGCAGATATAGAATATTTATTATCCACGGAAGAAGCAGATATTTTAACTTCCTTCTGGGCAGCCACCGATAAGAACACGGCCGCCACTAGACGCAGACTGGTGTTTTGAGCATTAAAACAGGAGCAATCTCCTCGTATTGGTTGTCCATCCAACAGGATATATTTCATATAGTAAGCGAATCCAAGTATTTCGCAGCCTGACAGGAAGAGTCCAATGTAGAAATTTAGATCTCGCAAAGTCAGTTCAAATGATATCATTATCCTGATAATTACAAAGACACGATGATAATTTTACTTGTCTTGACACTTCTAGCAATTTGAAGAACAGGTGGTGTTATGCAAAACATTTTTATTATTATTAAATATATATATATATATGTAATCAAGAGTGCGAAGAAGATGAAGTGGAGATGGGCCGGTCACATAGCTAGACGAACAGATGGAAGGTGGACGACAAATGTACTACAGTGGATTCCTAGAGAAAAGAAACGACCGAGACGACGTCCAAATGTAAGATGGGTAGATGAAATCAAGCGTTTTTCAGGAGCTACATGGATGAGGATATCAGCAGACCGAGATATGTGGAAAGAAAAGGAAGGAAAGACTCGATCGATTCATTTTACCAAGTCCGCTATTGGATGACAATAAAGAGGCGTCACTAAGCAATGAAAACGCACTCTTTCCATCAATTGTTATGTAAACAATACAGCATATTTCTCTTGTACGATGGTGGATCATTGTGTCGAAGAATATTATGTCCAAGGATTTTGTCAGGAATTTCAGTTTGGGAGTGTAAACTAAGGTTAATGGGGAGTAAGTAAACTGATATCAGTGCTACATTTAGCAATCTTGTTGCTAGTAGCCAAGTGAAAATAAACACATTTCTCGATTCATAAGGAAGGGTCACGGTTCTCAAACACATAAATTCTATTCACACCTAATACATCGCAAGCAACATAACGAGATCCAGGGAGAGGGGGGCTAGGGGCTCCGGAATTTCGAATGCCATAAAAATGTATATAAAGGTAGTAGTGAGGTTTTAATGGAATATCTTGAAAACGGGAAAAGTAATCAAAATTAAACTTACACAACATATAACTGACCACAAGTAGTAAAGAAAACCATAAGCAATGTTGACATCTAGGAAGCAGTGTTACCAACGCAGAACAAAGTTACAATTTTTTAAATAGCATTATATACCAATTAATGTACAGTGGAAAAGTACTGGCAATAGAAAAGAAAATGGTTGGACAGAGTTGCAAACTATGGAAGATATATTACACCAACACGAAGATTGCAACACTATGGTACCAGCGTTCACAATGTTATTTTGTTTGTTACTAGTGCGTTTTAAATATATCTTACTTGACACGTGGTTCCATTCAGTGGTGACAATGCTTCCACTATTCCCCAACCCTCGGTAGTATACGTGCTGATTAGCGTTTTTACTGTTATTCCAGATACCAGCATATTGGCCTGTGTCTCCACATATATTTTCTAACCCGACAACTTTCAGCTCATATATCTTCCATAGTTTGCAACACTGTCCAACCAACTTGTACTATTTTCTTTTCTATTCCCAGTACTTTTCCACTATACATTGATTGATATATTTTTTAAGAAATGTAACTTTGTTCTGCGTTGGCAACACTACTTATGGTTTTTGTTACTACTTGTGGTGTTATATGTTTTGTAAGTTTTATTTTGATTACTTTTCCCGTTTTCAAGGTATTCCATTACAACCTCACTACTGCCTTTATATACAGTTATGTAACATTCGAAGTTCCGTAGCCCCTAGCTCCCCTCCCCTGGACCATGGCACCTTAAATTTTGGTAATCTACATATCTCGTTATGTTGCTTGCGATGTATTAGGTGTGAATAAGATTTGTGTGTTTGAGAACCGTGACCCTTACTTTCAGTAGGCACAGAATATAAAACAACTGGTAATCAATCAACCGCAGCTCACAATTTCACCATGTATATTTTCTTAATAGAAAAATGCCGTATTTACTCGCGTATGAGAAGTCGGAAGAAAATATTATTTAAAAAATATATGGGGAGAAAATATTATATTTTAAAAGAAATAAGATAAAAAGGTACTAATAAAGTAAAAAAATAAGATATAAAAGTGTCGAGACCAGGATTCGAACGCGCTACCCTATGATTACTAGTTCAAGACTAACGTGACTGCTTGACAAGGTCTTCTTCCCAACTGAGAGTGGTTTCGCGTTGTTGTTGTCTGCCGCTGTGGCGCTCGCTACTGGGGTCGCCACACTCTTTTCTGCAGCCGTTATACACACGGGCGCGTCGTGCACGGAATATGAGAACGAAAAGTGTAAAGATACATGACCGCACCTAACTTAACCTAACCTACGCTAACCTAATCCATGGTCACTAGTTTAAGATAATCTACGAAAAATGCAAGAAAACAATTATTAATAATAAACGAGCATATAGAAATATATTTTGAAAGAAATAAAAAAAATCTTGCTCCCGCCGGGAGTCGAACCCGAGGTTTTTACTCAGCAAATCAATGTCTTAACCACTAAACCACTATACGATCAGGAAAGATGGCGGCTTCCACTATATTTCGAAACGTGCAGTCTCGTGTTATACATAGTACAATCCCTTCAAGAACTAGGACTCGTTTCGTAGATTTACGAAATCTCTCTTTTAATCCTTAATTAATCCGACGTATATGTTGGCGCAACAGTAAGTTCTCAAGACTGTGGATTAATTCCTGCTTCATCTTGATCTACATTTCAAATGTTTTTTATGGAACCAGGGACCTGAGCCATAGTTACTTAAAAGCCGTAAATTAAATTAAAACTTCAAATGGAACCGGGTTAACTCGCTGACAGTAGCGAGTTTAATGGCTGATTTAACAACGCGTTTGTTATAGTCTGTGTAGCTAAGTGGACAGCGTGTGAGGCTCTCATTCTCAAGGTTCTCGGTTAGATTCCAAACATATATTTCCAGTTATTTTCTTCAATGAATTAAGCGCTGTAAATGATGTTCGCGATTGGTCCTGAAAGAGATTTATGCCGTACAGGGAGAAAGGAGCAGAGAGGAGAGACGCAGACTGTGTATTCATAAGCGTTAAAATTTCATTTGTTTCCATGTCTTCCGCCATTTCTCTTTCCTTTTCTCCTCTCATTTTCGCTCTCTCTGTCTTCTTCCATCCACTCTCTCTCTCTCTTTGTATGTGTATGTGTGTGTGTGTTTGAACAAGACAAGTTTTTGCATTGCATAATGATGATTCCTGCATTATGATTTTCCTTTTCTTTGCATTAATTCCTATCTCTGAACTTAACGTGAATGGAATTACTGCCTGTATATCTCGTGGTTCTCTAAATAATGCTGAACGATTCATTTTTCTTCCTCCAAATGGAGGATTATTCTGGTATGCCATGTTTTGGCGCATATTTGTACTGTCATGTTGGTTGCCTAACTAGGCGTACAGTGAAACAATTCTCCTGGAGGAAAAGATAGTAGTTCTTATAACTCCAACCTCTACTTATTATTCTAAGTGACTGTACATAGGCATCTTTTCAGGTCTTGAGCTTTTGTTTACTTTCAGGATCAAGATGGCGGACCCATATGTAGTAACCCTAGCAACACAGGATATCGAGCCAATATTGGCCCAATGTTGGGCAACCTTGAAGATATTTGGCGATATTCTGTGTTGTTAGGGAATATATCCTAACAAAAAAAAAAAACATTTTCTGAATCCAGCTATAACGTTTCCGAACGTGTTTTTCAAATGATCACAAGTGCATTTTTTGTTCATTTGTTATCACACTGGGGACCAATTGGACCGAAACTATTTTTTTTATCATGAAATATTTCGCCAAGATTGTTTATGTATTACCAAACGAAATCCTTAAAGCCACTCCTATGTGCGTAATGGTGATTTGTTTGTGTGGCATTGCCTTTGTTCTATTTTGACCATCATTTGCTCTGTTGAATTGAATTTTAAGGCATTTAGGCATCTAAGGCTCAGGCCGGGATAGGGGAGGAGAAAGGATTCGGGAAGATATCGGCCAGGGCCTATGTTGAAGGTGCCATCCCGCCATTTACCTAGTGTGACTGAGGAAACCCCCTGGAAAAAACTCATTCAGGATGGTTGGTCACTGGGATCGAACTCACAACCTTCCGAATGCTACGACAAATCATTTCCTCTGTGACCAGGGACGTACGCAGAGGGAAGGGTGGTCCGAACACTTGAAACATTTAGTTTGTATGTGAAATTACTATCATTTTTGGCAAAATTATATGTATTTTACGTATATTTCACACGCAGTCAGACCTCGAACCCCCTTCGAAGACGCTGCATCCCCCGAAACCAACTTCTAGGTACGTCCCTGTCTGTGACTAATGTTCATCGACTGACTAAGCAAATATCTTCATGAGAGGTTATCCCAGGATGAAGTTCTACTGCTCACTTTGCAATTGTGAAATAACCTAGGGCACTCTTTTCACTAATGTCTAAGTAATAAAACAAAAACACATTAAAATAATGAGAAAAAATATCATATTAAGAGACAAGAAATGTAACCTTGGAAATAAGATTTGAGTTATGCAATTGCATTAAAATCCATTAGTTTGTGTCTCAATTTCACCATCTCTAAATCTGGAAGTAATTTAGCAAATGGTTTGAATTCTTTCATGTATTTTTTTTTTCTTAACAGAATAACAGAAATGATTGTATTCCAGCGTTGACCTCTGAGAGTTTTCATTACATCAAAATGTTCGGCTTTGTCTGGCGCCGAGAAATGATTAAATATCAAGAACAATAAGAATAGCAACAACAACTACTACTAATAATAATAGTGTCACTGTTCCACCACTATCGCCACGTCTCTTACAACTACTATTGTTATTATTACTGCTACTACAATTATAACGGTTATTATTACTACTATCACTAGTATTGCTACTATTTCTACTATACTACTAAAACTAATACTACTTGAGCTCGAACCGAGTCACTTCTGGTGACCTCAACTGATTGACCCGGTACGAAGACGCCGAGTGACGATTACCTCAGTCTGTATGGTTCTTCGCGTACCCTTTCTTTCCGGGTATATGAGACTGAAACAAACACTGTTCAAACAACAACAGTGTATAATAAGGAAGTAATTAACGCTTTATCTGCCTTTCGAGTGACCGGATCACTGTTTCGAACTCGGGTCACCGGATCAGGCCGGATCTCAAGCATAGACAGTATATGTGATTATTATTATTTTAGTTTCGCTTCCATGGAAACAGTAAATTACGTGTAACTTCTATGGTACAGTGTTGTACGTCATCCTTCAAATAGTGGTACTTGTATAAGCAATAACGTTCGAGAAACAGAGAGAATTGGATTCATGCATGGGGGCACATAATAAGATTTGAATAGGGTTCAAACTTTAAGAACAATAGCCTCTATCATCACGCGAGGTTTGGACTGAATCCGTTATATGTTTAAAGAATTAAAGACAAAATTAAAAAAATAAAAAATTAAAGGAAAACCCCTCATGGTCGGCCGCTGGGATCAAAACCATGATCTCCCAAATGCTACGCAAACGCTCTCCCACTGAGATACGGCAGCTCGGTTCAGATTGAATTTTAAATATGCCTACAATCATGAGAATAACATTTTCTGTAACTGTGACAAATTTGGTTGCAAACAGATTAGATGTTTTCGTTTAATTAGATAACATGTGTTGAGTTTATACAGGGCGCCGACCTAGTAGCCGTGTGGGTGTGGGGTCAGCGACTCGAAGGTCCCGGGTTCGAATCCCGGGTGAGGCGTGGATGTGAATTCAACTAGTAACGCATTCATAATCGTGACGGGCCGAAGTCAAAGTTACTAAAAATGACCCCATACAAAACAAAGTTTACAAAGTTTTTTATTATACAGGGTGTTGCAAAATAACACTGACAAAATTCCACCTCACGAAATTCCTGACGTGAAAATAATAATAATAATAATAATAATAATAAACAAGCATAAATCATTAAGGGTGCACGTATGCTTCTTTTCGTTCCCATAGGTTGCCGAAAGTGTGGGAAAATTAACTTTAGAACTTGGTATTTCCAATACAATGTACGTACAGTAGAACTGAGGCGGCATGGTACTCTAAAAGGTTTCAAACCTGCTCTATCAAAAAATGCATATTCGAAAACTATGCAATGGTTATGTAAGGGATTCCCCAAAGGAAATAGGGTACTCCCAGATATTCTCGGAAGTAAATGTGGGTAAAAAATAAACACAAATAAGGCGAGTTTCCGTGTGAGTAAAAATGAAAACCGTAATCACTGGAATCTAATCGGGCAATGACAGTCTCTTTTACTGATAAAAAGTACGGAAAACGTTCATTGAATTCTGTACGTAATTTACTCCTTCTTACGCAATCACACATATTTTTAATAAATTGTTTCGCAAAAGATATCTGTTTGAGATATCGACTTACCGAAAAGGAATTATTGTTACTTGGTCAAGTTCTGGAGTCAATTTTCCCACGCTTGAGGTATAGCACCCCAAAAAATCAAACTTCGGAACTAATTTATCTCATTGATAGACCACTACCAGGGTAACATTTTTACAAAAGTCTCCCAAAAATCCCCCCAACCCCCACGCTCCA
The DNA here is from genome assembly GCA_022664845.1 of Lepisma saccharinum. Classification (NCBI taxonomy): domain Eukaryota; kingdom Metazoa; phylum Arthropoda; class Insecta; order Zygentoma; family Lepismatidae; genus Lepisma; species Lepisma saccharinum. The sequence continues at coordinate 59,980 of JAGDQP010001305.1, read as the reverse complement.
AGGTTCAAAATGCCAATATTTACGGCACAGCCATTTATCTGTGTTACTAATAATCGGATGAAGTTAAACTGTTTTGTGTTTTGTTTATAATTAAATGGACAACAATATTGGTCCTCTTCATATTTACGTTAAACCTAATAGTTTCTGATAAATTTAAGAAAATATATGCGAAAAGTAGTTTTTTTTTTACTTGTTTTACATATTGTACACGCAAGGTTCGGGTGAAATGTTACATTTATATTTGTACGCAACGAAGTAGTGCATTCTTTCAACGCCAGGTGGTTGCACCAGTTAGTAGCAGAATGAGTTAAGGTGAGGCTTATTTATCTTGATTTTAAATCATTGAAACTGCTCAATTGTATTTACCGTCTTTGTACTATTAACTTCATAAAGAATAATAATAATAATAAAAAAAATACATGAAGAAGTTAAAAGCATAAGGGCTGTGAAGTTATTACAATGGAGCAGAATTATAGATTTAAAACTTGAAATCTAATCGGAAATAACATGTACAAACTAGCAAGCAGTAGTTGACAAATTTCACAAATAGTATTGAAGTAAACTGTGACCAAGCTTATGAGATTGGGCTTAAAGCTATTGACAAAATCAAAGGGAAAATTTTTGAAGAAATCAAACTTCACAGGAGAGACATGGTAAACACCTAAGCAGAGCAAAAAAACCAGTTAAAATTAGATCAAAAGAAGTTATGGTTAATTCCCAACAGGTCTTCAACCGGTTATTGTGTCTCTGTACGACAGCTCCAGCAAATTAAGGTTTATTTATCTTGAATATGAATACGTCATTGATTGAGAAGCAGAAGAGTTTCCGACAACTTTTACAATTTACCCATGCATTGACCGGCTGTGATACCACCTCTTCTTTTTATGATATAGGGAAAAGAAAAGCAATGGAAATGCTTTAAGTCACCACAGACTCACAGTTAAGCGCAGATCTTTCTGGATGCTACGGTATCACAAAGAATTGTTGGCTGCCGGAGAAAAACTGTATGGATTGAACAAAATATTCTACGTTGAACGAGGTCCGATATGACAGATTTGTAACTTTGACAAAGAAAACTACGTGAATAATATTTGCATTTTGTATTTGGCAACTGTGTGTAGAGTCTTTTTTATTTTATTCAGCGCGAGATATAAACACTTCCTTGGTTACGATTTCAATGAAGATGGATAAGGTCGATACTTATAATTTAGGGAATTCCCATACGTGTGAAAACAGACATTGTGAAGAATACATATGTTAGATGATTACAAAACTCTTCAAATGGTGTACTTATTCAATGGATCACGATTTTTCAATGAAAATGAGAAAACGCTTGTTATGAGCTTAGGTTCGATTTCAAATGACAGATGGTCTACAGTTTACTACAGATATCTGATGAGTAGTTTGTAATTATTATTCCATGGTTGATAAAACAACAGTTTAAGGGAAAATGCATTCATCCCTCCGATAAGAGATAGACTCCGACACTGCAATTACGATACTAAGTGTGTGTTCATAAGATAAGATAAAATGAATTGTATGGGCGGTAACAGCACAAGTGTGTGTTCATGTATCAAATGTACATATGTTAAAGTTATACCTTTTAAATAAAGTGTTCAGCTATATTTATAATTGTCAAAATATATATAAGACATGCTTTTTGAGTTCATGTCAATGTTAACTAACTAACTAACTCTGTGGCTTATAGAACTCGCAAGTTCATCGCCGTAGTAACAAACGTTCGCCATTGGATTCTATCCTGGGCAATATCAAGCCAGTTTTCATCACGAACACCTACTTCTCCAAGATCTCTTCTAATATTGTCCTCCCAAAGACGTCATGGTCTTCCCAATGGTCTCCTTCCATCCGGCCTTCCAACCAGGATAGAATATAATCTTCGTTTTTTCCCCATCCGAGCTACATGGCCTGCTCACCTTAGTTGTCGCGATTTCATTATTTTGCAACATCTGGTGAATCGTACAGTCCGTGGAGTTTTCCATTATGCAGTCTCCTCCACTCTCCAGTCATCTCGTCGCGTTTCGGCACGTATATCTTTCTCAAAACCTTATTTTCAAATACACGTAACTTATGTTCATCTGCTAAGGTCGTACTCCAACTTTCGCAACCGTAAAGTATTACCGACAGAATAATCGTTCTGTATATTTTCAATTTCTATTTCCTTGATATTAATCGCGATGTTAGAAGTTTTTGGACTGAGTAGAAACATGCATTCCCCGATACTAACCGACTTTATATTTCTTCCATGACCTCACTTTTGCTTGTTACGTATGCTCCCAAGTATTTAAATTTGTTTACTTTCTCTATGACCTCATCCTTAATTCTTATGTTTTTATTTCTTTCATTCCCTGTCTTTCGGCTTGTTATCATGTATTTTGTTTTATCTATGTTTACCTGTAGACCTATCTCATCGCACGCTTCTACTAAGACATCGGTGTTGCTTTGTAGTGCATTTATATCGTCCCGTATTAAATCTACATCATCCGCGTATACGAACAGTTGATTCAGTGATAGTCCCTTTTTTTTTTAATTTTTAAAATCGCACATTCTAACGCAAAGTTAAACAGTAGTGGTGATAAGGCATCATCTTATTTCAATCCGTTGTGAATCTTGAAACTATCTGACATATTATTACCTATCCGTACTGTGCTATGGGGTCACTGAGACATGTCTTCACTAGTTGAACCAGTTTTTTCGGAATTCCAAGTCGTATCAGGATTCTGTATAACTTTTCCCTTTTGATAGAATCATATGCTTTCTTAAAATTAATGAATAGCTGGAGAACCGTCCCATTGTATTCCCATTTCTTCTCCAAAATTTGTCTCAAGGCAAAAATCTGGTCCAACGTAGATTTATTTCTTCTAAATCCACAGTGGTGATCTCCAATTATTTCATCTACGTATACACTTAGGTGTATTAACAGAATATTACTTAATATCTTGTAACAGGTTGGCAGTAACTAGATTTCGCGGTAATTATTTCAGTCCGATTTATCATCTTTTTTGTAAATCGGAATCATTATTGAATGTTTTCCATTCCTTTCGGAGCTCCTCCTTTTTTCATATAGCACTTCCCCATCAATTTATGTAGTTCCTTGATTAGTGCCGTTCCTCCTGTTTTAATCAATTCGGCTGGAATATTGTCTATGGCAGTGTTAGTGATGTTATGTAATTATCTATGGGTAAGGTTTGATATATCATTTCTTATGAGCAAGGGAATTATTATAAAAGCCACATCGAAGTTTCATGTCTTTTCGAGTACAGACTCCTAGATTATATTCATCAATACTCGGTACATTACCACACTGCACTCAGAAGCGGACCATCAACACCTACTTAGATTTTTTTACAAATTCAGAGGTGCTAAGGAAACAAACCACATCCGCCACAGAGTGAGGATGGAAAATTGAAACCATAAAACATAATGTTAGTTTCAAAAGAACACTGAAATCAGTTATAATAGACAAACCACTTGCTTCAGATGATCTGTTACATCAACTATCTTGTGCTTGTAAAAAGAAAAACACATGTGACGCTTACTGTGGGTGCAGAAAAACCAACTTGATCTGTTCTTCAATGTGTGAGCACTGTAGGGGTTATCATGCTTATACTCAGCAAATTATTCCAAGGAAGATAGTGTGGATCCACCATTAGAAAGTGCACTTAAAAATAATGTTATATTGTTTTATACTCTATTATTATTTTCTCAGTAAACCCAATTATCTACGTTACATCTTGTAGTAGATGTAATCCCATTGTACCCACTTCATTCACAAATTACATCATCAACTATTTAGTATAGTGTAGTAAGTCACATTGCTCGCGATGACTAGACTGCCACGTCGCACACCGAACAGTGTTTGCTTTGTCGTCCCTCCTCAGCGTTAGCATCGCACATAAACAAATAAAACTGTATGTCAGTAGATTTAAGAAAGTATATTCTATAACTTTTATGGACACTTTTCTCTGTATATTACATTGGTATAGCGCAAAAACCAAAAGTTTGAAAGTAAAAAACCTATTTTATTCACATATTTTCTTAAATTTAACAAAAACTATTGTAATGAACGTAAATATGAAGAGAACCAATATTGCTGTCCATTTAATTACAAACAAAACAAAAAAAAAGTTGAACATGATCTGATCATTAGTAACAGAGATAATAGCTGTGCCGTAACACAATCCGACATTCTGAGATGAAGTTTCTGATGACTTAGATGTTTGCTCTGTTTTTATATAATTGGAGGACGCTGATAACGAAAGTGAACTTCGTTTTATGCTAATACATCAGGTTTCTTCAGAAAAAGCGCCCAAACACGGGAAAATGACGAAAATTGTGTATTGTAAAAAATATAGAGAAAATTGGAAACTCGAGAAAAGTAGAATGTTCAGGGTGATTTGAAATCGGAAATACGCGTAGATGTCCAAAATATAATTACTTTTTCTGTAGCCCATGTATTTTTTAATGTACAGCTAAATTAGACATATAAGTGTTGAAATCAACATACACATATGTACTGCATAAACAAAAATGGAAACCCCTACGTATCAATACGTCAATTTTACCCATGGATATTTATATTTTTATAGTAAATATATAAACATATATCTGCAATGCTCTAATCGTCGTTGGTGTTGCTTTTTGTAGTATTTATAGTACCAGTAGTAATACTTATACACGTACTATACCAAATACGTTAAAGTACTTGGCAAGTACTGTAGTAGCAAATATGCATGTAACACAGATGCATAAATGAAAGTAGTTCAGTTGTTTGTAACACTTATCGAAGCAATAACAATGGCTACTCAAACATACACATGAAACAGAAATCAATAAATGAAGCTAGTTCAGAAACAAAAGAATGCAAAACGTCACTCCCTTTTCAGAAATCAACAAAAATCAGCAAGCATGTTAATATTCCACCTTCCCTGATATATTTTCTCCATGAGTTTCATTGTCTGGTGGAATCTCTCCCCGTGTTCATCACTGAACTGTCCTATGTTACTTGGGAAATAACTCAAGTGACTATGCAGAAAGTGTAGCTTCACACTCATGTTACATCCTAATCGTCGGAAGTGTAATAACATATCACTGACCAGCTCTTCGTAGTTTTCAGCCTTGTTATTACCCAATAAGTTACTGACCACATTTTTAAAACTTGTCCACGCAAGCAGTTCAACTTCACCCATCGTATTCTCAAAAACTGGATCCTTCATCAACTTCTGTATCTGTGGCCCTGTAAATTCTCCTTCATTCAGTTTCTCCTGTGTTTGTTTTGGAAACTTGTCAGAAATGTATTTGAAGCATGCGCCATGTTTGTCCAATGCCTACACGAATTCTTTCATAACCCCCAACTTTATTTGTAAAGGCGGAAGTAAGACACTAGAAGGTTTCACTAACGGTACATGGAAAACATTTTTCTCACCGGGTTACGAATGTAGTTCTGGGTGGCCACAGCTCTTGCTCCCAGTGAAGGGATTTCGCCCTGCTGTCCCATTCACATAGGAAGCAAGACATTTTTACGTAACCAATCTGTAGCCCCTGCAATAGACCAATAACCTTGAAATCACCATGCAAAAGCCATTTGTGTTCACCATACTTCACATTCTCCAACAAACACTGCTAACTCATAGTTTTCCTTCGTTACTACCGAATGTGCCACAGAGATCGATGGAAATGTGTTTCCGTTGTGAAGAAGAACTCCTTTTAGACTTGTTTTTTTGGAATCTATAAACAATTTCCAATCAGCAACATTGTATTCTATTCCAAGGTGATGAATTAAACTATTTACGTTTGAACGGTACACCATAGAGTCGGACTCTGTAAAGAAGGGCAAGAGCTCTTGTTCACGATGCCTGTACCATGCAAAATTTGTTCCCGGCGCGAGTAAGTTCTTTGACTTCAGAGTAGCGCCCAAAAACTGTGTTTTTCCTTTCGTTAAATTAAGGTTCCTGACTCGGTTGTTGAGTTCACTCTGTGTAAACTGATGGCTGTTTTCCGTACCGGTACATAAACATCAGATTATGTTTTTACCTTCATCTTCCATGTCGGAGCTACTGTCACATTTGTCAGGTGGAACAGGGATGGGTAAATGTTCGTCATGTGGAACAGGTCTAATTGCGGACGGAAGGTTGGGATACACAATGTCCTTTCTAGTTTTGGTACTGTCCTTTAACTTTCACAAGACAAAAGAAGCAATCAGTGCTCTCTGATGTCTCCAAGCCATAGGTGTGGTGAACGGCATAGATTTTTTTAACACCTTTCATCCACAGTCGTAATCCCTCGACACAAGACCGACACACAATGTGAGGCGCGAAACTCTTGTCTTGGTCACCGATATCCATACCAAAGTACGCCCGGTATGCTACCTTCACAAACTTATCTTTTGTCGCTGTTTTTCAATAACAAACCTGCCATAAATGTAACAAAATGAATTTGGGTGATTTACGCAACCTCGATTCGCCATGATAACAACGTGTTCTTTTCCAACAACTGCAAAGCAAGCACCTACACCGCTGCAGAACAGACAACACTTCCATAGTCGAACTTATAACTATCTGCTATATTGTTTTAACCTGACGTCTGGACGTTGCCACATTTTGCGCGGTTGCCAAATGTATGTTTCGTATGCACCAAACACTATTGTGTTTATTCCTCAGTCAACATGTTTTTTTTTCAAATTGTGGAAAAACCTGATGTGCTAGAGAAAAAAAGGATTACGTATTTGAATTCAGAAGGAAAAATTGCATCAGAAACAGTTTTTACATATGAGTCATAAATTTCATGCATGATTGTGTGGCATTTTGAATCTTTGATGGGGTTGGGGGGCTCCAGGGCAATTTTGAGGGACTTTTGTAAAAATGTTCTTCTGGCAGTAGTCTATTAATGGAGTAAAATTCAGATGACTGGGCTAGCAGTCTACAGCGCCGAAACGAAGTATATTAATTATTATTTTGTGCACCCTGGATTGTCTATATTATTTTTATTTTCATGTCGGGAAACTCATGAGGTAAGTAGGTTTGTTTGCGCTGTTTTGCAACACCCT
>JAGDQP010001305.1:40083-52517 GCA_022664845.1 Lepisma saccharinum | reverse complement strand
TGTGTGTGTGTGTGTGTATGTGTGTGTGTGTGTTACTTTATTATTATAATTAGCTTTAAATTACTGTTAAAACTACGTCCTTCTTTGTTTAAATTACACAAATATAATGACTGATAAGCAGAAATTATTCATTTAATGTTTTTTTATACCTGGCGTCTCCCCGCCCCTCTTTCCAAAAAAGCCATAAAATAAAGGTTGCTAGGTGATGCTATGACGTCATTTCAATCAGTCATAACCACAACAAGAGAAGAAAAGAATTTTAAAAACGCCCTCCGATAATAAATAAACATTTACGTAATGGAGACAAAACAGACACACGTGAACTTTCAACTGGATTAAGCTGAAAATTCAGTAATAATAATAATGAACAAATTTTCTCCCTTAATGAATTTTAAAGGTGCCTTGTCAAATTCAATGAATATACCTCTGACTTTTCCGTTGTCTCTAATATCTATATGTGTATATTTGTATGCTCGATAAATTAGGAGGTCTCCCAGTAGCACACATGCGTTGAAAATACGTGGATTAAACGTTAGTACCGAAATGTAATTTTAACATTGTAAATGTACCGAAATGTTCGCCTGTTCAACGTTCAATAATGGTTAAGAAGAACTAGGTTGAAATCAAGAAGCGGACCATGAAGAAACTGTTTCAGTTGGCCAACACAGAGCATGGTTGTTATCTATTTGTATACACACTTAGCTGCATTTTGTCCGTTGATTTCATCATGATATACAGTATTAATTTTCCAACAGTAAATTATCCAAAAGTCTGCGGTGGGATTCGAAGCTGGAACGTTCCATAGTCGTCATTGGTAGCTCGACATGTTGACCACTCAACCACGAAGCCGCCTTGAGAGTCACTGCCCTTTATGTTACGAAGACGTTGAATGCAGTCGCCACAAAGCTAGACAAGTTGTTTTACCATCATGTAAGAATAAACATACAGAATACTTTCCTTCTTTCTTTGTTATGTGCATTTGCCTTCTTTAAGACTTTGACCATCGCTTTAACGTTCTATTAACTAAATTACATGTTCGTTGAAAAATAGTTTAAAATTCAATCCGTTTTCAACATTTAATTGAGAACAAGAGACGTAGTTAATTTTTATTCTATTTGCTTTTAAGTATAATTTTTATGCAATTAACTTGAAAAGATGATCTAGGGCACAGTTCAATATAAATAGTTAAAACACGTCACATTAACGTCCTATCAACGAAATCAAATTTTCGTTGGAATATAGATTGAAATTCAACGTGTTTTCATCATGCAAAAGAAGACACAAAATAATAGTTAATTGAGCTTTTAATTACAAATTTAATCCATTAAATTAGAAAGAATCCCATGGAACGAAATCTATACCATAGTTGAAAATAACAGTTGAATCCACGTCGAATTAACATCATATTAAGGATATCAAGTCTTTGTTGAAATATGACTTAAAATTGAACGTTCTTTTTGCAACCAGTAACGATTAATCAATTAAATATACCAAAAATCAACGTTTAAAACACGTTTGTGTGCTATTGGGGTTGTACCTTGTGCCAGTTTTAAGACTTACAAGTATCACCACAAAACAAGGACCTAATCCTTGCTCCTTGCTTTGTGGTATAACTGAAGTGTTAACCTTATAATGGTGACATGTTGGCATTTAATCAATAGTTCAATTCTTTATGAACATGGGGGAAGGATGGCAATGGCGAACACCTCATTTAAAAGCCCCCGCGCTTCGTCAGAGGGTCAGTACCGGTGCTGCCACGTTCAGGAAGATTCAGAAATAATCTCTACAAACAGAGCCGCTATTGTGAGCCAAGTATTTGTGAAAACGATCGGAGTAAATGAGTTTATACACAATTTCGTTATTAAAGTTTCTCCATGAAATCTTAAGAGTTAATTAGACACAATTATTCTTTATTATTGAGTCATATGAACAGGATAGATGAAAAGAATAAAGCTTTATTTAAAAAAAATCTTTAATATTGTAGTGTTTGCTTCACGATTTTGGACGAGTTTTATGACTTGATTCTGTAATGGAGCCCCAAGTGGGCAATGGTGAACGCGTCTTTCTGCTATATGTGGGGTCATTTGTTGCGATGTAAGTGTGGAGGTGACAATTGTCAGAACTGTACACATGTTGAATGCACTGGCTTGGAAAAGAAAACGTCAACTGATGTGATTATGGTATTAGTCCTATTGGTTCATCACTGAAAAGTACGAAAGAACTCAAACATTAATTCCGTGATATTTTAGTATGTTAAAGTGTAAAATAAACTTGTATTTGTATGTCATAAAAAATGAGCCATGTACTGAGAGAAGTAGCTAAGCCACAAATCCAATAAAAGTGTGATTACTATTTACTTTCATTTGCTTGACCTCTATCTGCAACTTGATTATCATTATTTGTTGTCGGATAGACACAAAAGCCTACAAGGTCAATCCGACAATAAGTAGTGATAATCAAATTGCAGACAGAGGTCAAGCAAATGAAAGTAAATAGTAATCACACTTTTATTGGCTTTGTGGCTTAGCTACTTCTCTCACTACATGCCGCAGTAGCACACAAACATGTTTTGAACTTTGATTCTTGCTTTATTTCGTTGATTTATCGTTATCGGTTGAAAAAAGTACGTTTAATTTTAAATCACATTTCAACAAAGCCTTGATATTGTTGCAACTATGGTATAGATTTTGTTTCATGGGATTCTTTCTAATTTAATGACATAAGATTTGTAATTAAAAGCTAATTGAACGTCATTAACTATCATTTTGTGTCATCTTTTTTTTTTCATGTTGAAAACACATTGAATTTTAAACTTTATTTCAACGAACGTATCCTAACCGACTTTGTAAACATTATAATTAAAAGCAAATACATTGAAATTAACTAAATTTGTCATGTTCTCATTTTCATGTTGAAAACAGATTGAATTTTAAACTATATTTCGACGAACATTTAGTTTCCTTAATAGGGCGTTAATGTGAAGTGTTTTCTACTTTCCTTTTCAACTATGACATATATTTTGCTTTTGTCTAAGGCGACATATTACACATATTGAGAAACACAAATTTAATAGTGCAGCGATGGTCAAAGTGTTAAAGAAAAATGCGCATAACAAAGAAAGAAGGAAAGTATTCTTTATTCTTATTCTTACGTGATGGTGAAACGTGCGTATACATGACGTAGCAACTTCATTCTTGACAGCCTGTCAAAAAATACAGCAAAATAGCAGTGGACTCTCCAAGTGGATCCATGGATGAAGGGATAAGGCGACGAGCTACCAACGAGAAGTGCGGAATGTACTTGGTTCGAACCCACAGGAGGGGTTGGATAATTCACAGTTGGGAAATTAACACCGTATATGATGATGAAAGCAAAGGATAAAATGAAACTAAATGTGTGTATACCAATAGACAGCATTAACCCTAAGAATACCAAGGTGGGGTCAATTTTGCCCGCGAGTTCAATTTTATTTTTCAACAGGTTATAACTATTCTCAAAATCTCCAGATTTTTTACATTGTTCGTTTCAGGGGTTTCTTCATTTACGTTAAATCTCATTTACAGTATCTTTACTGAGAATTCATATAAAAAATATTTTGTATAGTGCGGGCTGATTTGACCCCCCCCCCCCTTGGTAATAGGTGTAACACAATTTTGTTACGTGTGTAACATTTCGTAAATTTACAACTTGTCGCTATCTCTTCTGGTTCTTGAGATATTTCAACAACTTTGATTTTATAGCCCACTGTAACGTTCCTATTTGACCCTATAAACGTTGTAGTTTATAGATATAAAAAATACACGTCGCTTATTTTCATATGTTCTTCACTTTTGTGTAATATGATCGGAATCGGCGTGTTATGGCCGATTTTCATGAAAGCTTGCTTTGCTTGCGATTTGGGTTAGTAGCTAATTGAAACACGTGTTACGCTTACCTTACAATAAAACAGGCAATAAAACACGTGTTTCAATTGGCTACTCTCCCAAGTAGCAAGCAAAGCAAGCAACGCAAGCTTTCATGAAAATCAGCCTTTACAGTTCGGAAATTTTCCTTGTAAGATAAATCTATTAGGTTTCTTTCGATTGTTTGGTTAAGTGAGATCGATGAAACAGTTCCTCAGTAACAGTTATTTTCGATCTGAACTGACTGTTAACAGAATTAAATTTCCTGTAACAGTTACAGGAAATATGAACCATTCCTAGTTGTCATGTTTTTGTGACATAGCGACGAACCCTAGAGCTCCTAAAGGCAAAGAATTAGTTCACCATCTCAAAAAATACATATTTGATATCTGAATTCTGTTTCTCTGGCGGGGCATCCACACAATTTCGAGACACATCATTATAATAGTTACTTTTTGGTGAAATTTAAACTCATGGTTCGTATAAGATTACTTCTTAGTGAATTCCATAAAATGAATCAAATATCGCACAAGACGAAGGTTTTTTTTCATAACCCATTGTGCTCTAAAGCTTTTCCCTACCGTTGCGTTGTGCACTGATTTAGTAATATTATCAAGAGTAAAATGTTAACATGACATTTTCTGCACCACATGGGCTGGTTTCACCAATCTTCATTAAGAATTAACGAGTCGTTAAGTAACTTCAAAAGTTTTGAAATACATTAAATTCGTTAACCAACGATTCGTTAAATTCTTAACGAAGGTTGGTGAAGCCCCACTCAATGTATTTTACTTGCGTTGCTACAGAGGAGTGACCATAAACCTTCCTGTATGTATTAGAACGACCATAATAAATTTACCGTCCTAACAAATGAGGATAGTAAGTGAATTCAATATGCTCATAACATGCAGACATAAAGTGGTACTGCTCCTACTATATATAGACTCTAATAATGGTATTAAATCATCTTTTCCCCAGACTAGTTAGCAATTTTTTTTTATCTTTTTGGTAACATGAAGTGCTTCTGATATCACGTCTTCTCGTAGATGACGCAAAAATCGACGCTTTTGATTGGTTCCCCTTCTTCTTTCGTAGCGATAGAGAAAATGCATAAACTGATCTTTTGAATCAATAGGGGGAAATCCTCCGCCCCCGCTAGCTCTCCCCAACTTAAGAGGTGTCCCGAAGGTCGGTTTTCATTTATTCCCTCCCCCCAATTTATGGGCATCCAATGCCCCCATCATCATCCATCTCGACGACATCCGATCTAGTTGCAGTGTTATTCACCAGGTCGCGCTCACGAGCGAGCGAGCAGTTCAGTTTTTATATGCCATCATTTTTCCTTCTTCGTTTTCTTCTGCCGTCAACGAGATTATATAGTCTGTGGCTGACACGTTTAGGCCTTGGCATGAATCTTCATTTCTCAAAAAGAGAAAGCATTTTTTGCTTCTTCTTCTTCTTTTTTACATTTGCAACTGGAAAGTGTCTGCGAGGAAAAGAAACTGTGACAGCTACAAACAAAGATTTATTCCTAAGCATAAAAAGAAATTTGTCGTTTTCCTCTAGACTATCTGACCTTCTACTAAAAAGGAATTTCTGTGGCGAATGAAAGAAGAAGAGAAAATAAAGAAAAAAATATATAAAACAAATATTTCCACAAAAGTAATCATTTTCATGTCAGTTTCAGGATGTGGTAAATATATTTGTAGGTATGGTGTAAAGCTTATATGTAGCTCAAATAAAAATGGTTATATTGAGATTTACTGTCGTTTATAAAATAAAATCTAAACCTACTTGTCGTTTTCTGAATTCATTTTCTGTTTTTCTGTTTGTTACTTGAAACGAAATGTGATTTTATTTTGTAAGCGGCTGCAAAGATTTTTCTTTTACCCTAGATAGTTTATATTGAACCTTGAGACATGTTTTAGATATTTACATACATTTTCTGCAAAGAATTTTTTATTTTTTCCGAAGCATGTCATAATTTTCTGATTGGTACATTGATCTCTAACTAAAAGCTATACTGGACTGATCGATGTCATTAAAAATGTGATGAATATATGAAGACAGGAAACGGAGGAGACAGTTAATCTCGATTGTCCATTTCAAGTCTAAACAAATAAAGATAGTTCTTTTAGTTCTCAGTTCTTTATGCTTACTATTGCTGTGCTGCTCGTTTCTGATTTATGCCTTAATTCTTGCAAAAAAACGTAAATTTCATCTCCAGAATGTGTTATTATGTGCACAGTCCGGTACGTGCATGGCTCCAGAATTAAGAAATAAATAAAACAAACAGGTCTCACAGCGACAACATGTGTGAAAACTGAATTAGGTCTATAAATTTGACTCATATTGGTTTAGACTGGAAGTGAACGATCGAGTTAGGTGATCACTCCAATATCCTTACGTAGAACTTAGTACTAAAAATTGAAAAAAAGTAATTTCGGAATATGAATTTTAAAATATACTTTTAGTGGAACATTGTCACGTGTATCAATATACACCCAGACTCCGAGAAAATATGCAATAGAAACTATTAAGGCTCACAAAATGCGCGAAAGGTAATATAAAAACCTGTGTTCTAAATAGATTAAAAATCTTGTGCTTGTTATATGTATTAGCTCAATGTTGCCAAGCAGTACAACTTTAAACCTAGAAAATATGCCATAGCAAGGTAGGTGGATATGAGGAGAAAGGTAGGTCCAGTTCGCTGCTTTGCTGGAATTGGTTGAGAGCGCGTGACGTCATCTGACTAGCAAGCAGAGGCAGACAGGCTACAACCAGCGATACTGTCGCATGCACAGCATTGAATGTATAGCTCTCGCAGCAATTTGAAGTTAAATGCTTCAATAAAATAATTAAACGAATATACTCTAAGCTTTGAAAATTCGACCAGAAATAATATTTTAAAGGTTTCCTGCTCTTATATTGAGCTGTTAGTGATATTATATATGTCATTATTCAGATTAAAAATTCTGCAATTATAAAGTTTCTGGTAACTTCTCAAAAGCTCGGTTACAAAACAAGTACACTGAAAACTTCTCAATTCCAAATACTCTAGGTTCTTTTCTCGGTTAGAGTTTCAGTTAAACCTATTTTTCATATTCTGTAACGGTTATAAATTTTAACAGCGGTGGGTTTAATTGATTGTCTGTAATTGTTTATTTACAATTGTGTCGGTAATTTAAATTTGAGTTCAATTATGGCCTTTTGGCAACATGGCTCAGGCAGCGATGTGATAGGTCGAGGGTGAGGAATGTATCGGCCATGGATATACTTAGATAATTGATTATTTAACTTTTATGGCCTTTCGGCATTATTGAATTGAAGAGAATTTTATTTTAAGGTCTTTTAGCACCTGCGGCTCACGCCAGGATGGAGCAGGGCAAGGATTGGGAAGGTATCGGCCAGGGCCTTTCTTAAGATGCCATCCCGGCGCTCGGCTGGTGAAACTGAGGAAAACACTGGAAAACTTCAGGCTGGCGTTCGAAAACTTCGAACCAATTCTTCTCCCCACTGCCTCACGGCAGTTCGCGACGTTACCGCCTGAACCATGTGGCCTGGGTCCCCTTTTGGGCATGTATGATTGATGCCTGTTGGTGATGACTACCACTTTTTCGTCTTAGATTAACAGAACAATCGGTGTTTATTTGGTGATTCACACTAGAGCTATCATAGTGACGTTATGAACACATCCATTGTGAATTTCGAATTTATTTAAGTCCTTTAGGCAACTATGGCTCAGACCGTATGGATGATAATGGGATGAATTGATGGAATGAAGAAAGTGGGAGAAAACGGGAGCACCCCGAGAAAACCAACGCACACAGTGTTTATCCACCACAAAGTCCACACGGCATGATCAGGGATCGATCCGACGACCCCTAACACCAGAGGTGAGCGCTCTACCAACTGAGCCACCTTCCGGTCTGTAGTGATGACATTGTGATTTGTAGTAATTTACAGTACGTGTAAAGAACTAAGGAAAAGCATCAACAGGCGGTAACGTCGCGGACTTTGGAGCGGCAGTAGGTAGAAACGTGGGTTCGAGCCCACCGGCTAACCATCCTGTCTGAGGTTTTCCATGGTTTACCTGTTTCATCACGCAAATGTAGGGGGAGGGGGTGCCTTAAGAAAGGCCATAAATAAAATTCAGAATTCAGCAAACTCCTTCGCATTCTGCTAACAATATTTAGCGTGTGCATTGATAAACTGAAAATTTTCTGTTAGTTTTTACCATATTTTCACGCCGAGCCACCCAATTGTTTTTAAAGACGCACAAAATATGCATTCTTTATTGATATAGTTTCCAATAAACAATAAGGAAAAGGTATTGGGAAAGAAAAACAGCAGCAGCTTTTTTTTTTTTTTTACCTTTCTCTCGTGTTGCGGGTTTTTAGCTAAAACGCAACAACTAATGAAAACAATGTTTTTCAAAAGTAGTTTACATACTATTTCAACGTATTTACTCAATCCTTATAAATTCCTTATTTACAACAATGTGTGTAATAAAATTTCACGCTCTTCATTCTTACGTTTCATTAATGCCGTAGAGTAATTAGGACGTATTTACTCTATGTTAATGCCTAGAGCTTCCCATATCTACTTCGTTGCCCTGTTAGTCAGGTGACGTCATGCAAAACGTCACGCTCTCGGCTAAAACCGCGAGAAAGCGAGCTGGACCCCCCCTGGATACCATAGCCCATTTTCTATGATCGAGTGAAGTCTAATGCAGTCCGCTATGTTGCGCTGGACCAGTAAGTTGTATGTTGTGCATGAAAGAATGGTATTGCTCAATCTTTTTGTTTTAAAAATAGAACATATACTCTTTCTAACGAGGTTCTATTTATTCAGTACATTCAGCGACGTCCATTGATACCAAAAGAAGCTGAATACGACACGTATGACGCCTTCGTAAGTTTAATTAATGAAAAAGTACTACGTTGAGTTCAAAACTCTGGTGGATGTTCGTATTTTTCTTATTGTTTGACTGCTATATCTCGGTTATTATTGTTCAGCTCATTATAGGATAAGGTAACGGTCATTACCAACCCTTAAATCATATTTAATATATTATATTTTACAGACATTTTTTCATTTTTGTTTATATTTGTTCTGGTAAGTTATATTTCGCGAAACAAGCTGTTTGTATGCAACCAGTCTCGCATTAAATTATCTATATCGTTATGGAGTTCCCGAGACACATACTCAACCAGAACATTGTATATATATATATATATATATATATATATATTTCCTTTTGATAGAATCGTTGGTGATCTCCAGTTATTTCATCTGTGTTACTCAACACTTTGTGGAAATAACGAGATTCTGCGGTAATTATTGCAATCTGATTTATCGCGTTTTTATAACAAACCAAAACTATTTCTGAGTTTTTCCATTCCTTTGTAAGCTGCTCCTCTTACCATACCATATAGCACTTATCAATTTATTTAATTTCTTGACTAGTGCTGTTTCTGCTGCTTTAATTCGGTTGGGATATTGTTGAGTCCTGGTGATTGTAAAGTTTTCAGTTTGTTTATTGGTATTTCGACCTCGATCTCGCTACGTTCGGATATCCACGGTTCTGCGATATTGACTTCAAAGTCGTGTTTGTTCTCCGGTGTGTACATTAAGAAGCTTGTCGAAATAACTTTTCTTCACGGATCGTGAAGTTTAGTCGGCTTCACTTGAAGACGTTTATTTCTTATCATTCCTAGCCTTGGCTGGTAACAAGTTTATCTCTTTGTATGGAACTCTAATGTTATTTCGGCCTGAACCTTAGATGTCTAAAGGCCATAAATAAATTCAATTCTAATGTTATTTCCTCTACCTCCTGCAGTTTCTGCGTCAGACATTTTTCACCTTCTGTTTCTAAGCCATCGCAAACTCAGTTATAGAGAAGAAATTCGGAAACGTGGCTCATGACGTCAACCATTATGGGTATTCTAATATCTCCGCTAAAAAAAAACTTTAGTAGTTCATTTGATTCACACTTATACGTATTGTCGGTATTCTAAAATGTCATTGTTGCTTGTCATTTGTCCATTATTCTTAAAGTGGAATAGTAAGTTGGAACTATGGCCTTTTAAGAAATGAAGTCTGTTTTCCTTTTTTGTGCTGTGTATTTTTTTTTCAATTGAAAAGCCTTTGCAAGTAATTGCATGAATTCAAAACTTTTTTCCGTACATTCATTTTCAGCTCAGAGAGAAAGGGAAAGAGTGAGAGAGAAGGTGAGATAATGAGAGAGAACAAGATAAAGAAAGAGAAAGAGGGAAAAGGAGATAGATAGATGGAAAGAGTAAGAGAAGTAGAAAGAAGAAGAGCATAGTTAATTCTGTAAATGACTTTCCTTGAACTTTTCTGTATTGACCAAAAAAAAAAAAAAAAGGAAGGAGGAACTTTGACTTTTCTTGTTACCACTTTTACTTGGTATCTCCTGCAAATGACAGATACGAGACGATCTGTTCTTCTTTCCCTTTTTTTTTGTAGCCTTTTTTTCATTTCTTTTCATTATTTCTTTTCTTTCAAGTAAACAAGGTTTCAATCCATTTTAAAAGTGGACGGGGAGGCGGCCCCGGCAGAAGCATTAAATTCAGAACACCCACCAGGCCATATTGACAAGCACGGACTCTCAACCAGGTTTCCATGGAAACGGATTAGGACTCAGCATCTCCTGCCTGCTCTCTCTCTCTCTCTCTCTCTCTCTCTCTCTCTCTCTCTCTCTCTCTCTCTCTCGGGAATGAGGATTTGTTACAAAGCTGGATCAGAGAGATGAAAATTAAATAAATAACTAGAATGCAATGAAACAAATTATATGATATTTTGTTTTACAATCATAACCCTTTGAACGTTTCATTCCATATTCAATAATCGATATTGTTTTTTTTTCCAGTAAAATCTTGCGCTTTATTGTGAATTTGAAATATAATAAATTCTTATTAATGCACAGTAATTGAGGGCAATATATTTCCGAATTAATTTGAGAAACTGGATTGAGTTTTAAACCGAGTAAAAATATAAGAAGTGCCATACAGTATTTTTTGAATGGTGTGGATATATAAAAATTTTGATTTATTTGAAGAAATCGTTTGCAATGTGAATTGTAATAAGAATTATGTTTCATGGTAAATATTCTTGTAATTTGTAATACATTTCTTTTCCTTTTCTGCTCTGGTGATATTAGTTCGTACATATGTGATACTTAGGGTCAGTTCTACAATCGACCGTCTGACTTTGGCCAATGAGAGTATGGAAAATAAGAATGAGAGTTGACCTCAACTTAGCGCTGACTAGAAATTTAGCGGTGGATTGTAGAACTGACCCTTAGCGAAGAAAGGCTAAATGGACTACTAACAGTTTCAACTCTTAAAATAATCAGTTTTCTGTTTAATTGTTTCAAACTATCATCTGCTTAAGTGATCTATGATTTGTAAACTATTATCGCCGAGGGTTTATGTATTTATAAAGCGTTCCTTAAGTTGCAAACGAGAAGTTTGCATTATTGTTTTAGCTATAAGCTACGGTACATAGTAGGTAAGGTAACTGGACGTTCTTTAACATCCATTAGACTACGTATGAACGTTCATTGGATGTCTGTGTGGTGCCTGGGTATGAGTCACAAGATGTAAAAAGTCTGACTCACTTTTGAGTCACCAGATGTAAAAGCACCCTGAGTCACTTTGTGAGTCACCTGTTATAGACTTACTTTATGAGTCACCAGATGCAAAAAGGGATTGAGTCACCAGATGCAAAAAGGGATTGAGTCACCAGATGCAAAAAGGGATTGAGTCACTATATGAGTCTCAAGATGTAAAATAGTCCTGACGTCACTTTATGAGTCACTAGAGGTAAAAGCAACCTGAGTCACTACGAGTCACTAGATGTAAAAACGACCTGAGTCACCATATGTAAAACCGTTCTGAGCGATTTTGTGAGCCACCAGACGTAAAGAAGTTCGGGTAAATCGAAGTCGCTTAATCCAAATCTCAAATGAGCTTTTTCCTCTGTCTGCTTTGGTTGTTGCGTTAACCTGTATTATAGACAGTCAGACGGACGGATGAAATGACATTGAAAGGTGACTGGAAGGTCGTTTGAGTCTGTTGAAAATGAATCCTTATGCTCTCTGCCTATGTACTGTAATATCGTATAGAACTGTCTCTGATAATAAATTGGATACTTTGGAAGAATGAACTAGTTGAAGCACACTGGTCTATTATTAATTTTTGTATGAAACGAATGTTAAGTGTTATTATCGAAAAGTAAACTTTACTTAATAAAGTGTATTCAGATACTTTGTTCAACAGAAATAGTAATGCAGAAAAATCAGGGTTCCAAGACCTAGTATTTTAATGGTATTTGGTTAAGAGAGTGAATTTGAAACAGCAGTTTGTCTATTCACAAACGTTTATGCTACAGCTCCCGCTAGCTAGCAATGTTTACCTGTGCCGTTGTGTACTCAGAAAATACATTTCCCGGTCTAATGCTCTCTCTCTCTCTCTCTCTCTCTCTCTCTCTCTCTCTCTCTCTCTC
>JAGDQP010001305.1:0-40073 GCA_022664845.1 Lepisma saccharinum | reverse complement strand
TCTCTCTCTCTCTCTCTCTCTCTCTCTCTCTCTCTCTCTCTCTCTCTGTTTGTGCGTGTGTGTGCGTGCGTGAAAACAAAAAGGGTTTAGTAGCATCCGATAGCATCAGTAGCACTACACCTTCCATCACAGGAATTACAAATTAATGTTATACTGTTTACTCAGACCTTGCAGTGTATCCATCTTGTTAATTTTTATCAAAGAGTGTCAATTTATTGGATCAATATTGACTGAATACGTCTCTTTGTGCGTGTATTCGCTTCTGTGTGTTCTCGAGTTCTATTTATTTCCGTTTTTGTCATGTCATTGCAACCTTTATCTTTTGCCTCTCTCTACTGATGAAGGAGAAATTGTTAAGCGCTCTTAGTATTTGAGTTCAGTTGTATATATTTATTCATTTATTTGTCGTGCTAATGAAAAAATCTTATGAAATAATTTAAGCAAAGATTTTGATTGTATCAACTTTGAATACGAATGAAGTAAGTTATAAGATTTCCAAATATCTACTCACAACTGTGGTCAACTCGCTATGGTTTCTTCTCAAACTTTGTACATACCGTTTAATATTATTGTCTGTATTATTTTCTTTGATTACTGCAAATTTGTTCCGTCTATCTGATCCCAGGTTGAGTTTTCTAAATTGTTGTATCAGTCTCTTTTTTGTGATGTAGTAACATTCTGACGATCTTCCATTTTGCAAGAATTGCTCTCTTCCGAATTAGTTATATACTATTTTGTACTGTTATATAGTGTTGGTATTTTCTACTGTACTGATTTGTGTATGGCTCCTGTGTCCTAGGTCGCTGTGGGCATTATTGTCACCTATTGCATTTTGTTCTTCGATATTCTGCACCTGCTTGTTTATGTTTCTCTAGTTTTTGTCTATCTGTATCTTTTCCAATTTTATGAGTCCTGGTATTGTTACATCTTTATAGAATACTTTGTTTATTTCCTTTGTCAGTTTATTGTTATGTCTGGTCTGTTGTGGTTGGTTCTTTTGTCTGCTAATATGGTTTTTGTCCTCCTGTTTTGAGTTTCCGCTACCTTTGTGACCCTGGCTGTTATATTATCTTATTAGCGAGAAGCCGAAACTGAGTTGGTAGAACGTTGGTTTCGCAAGTTCCTAGGTCTGAACCCATGTGCCCGTCATCATGACGTACATTGTTCCTGTTTTTTCCTCCCTCGCCCAGTCTCGTTGGTCTTTTGTCTGTCTATGCATAAAGCAGGAGAGTACCTTAACGAAAGAAAAATGAACAAAACTGATTTCAGATTTTAAAAACAGCGATGTTGATTTAACCTAACGTTATTAATATGCTGACGTCACAATTTTCCTTTACGGTATTATTTTTTTTTCATTTCCGTGGAATTTAACTTAAGGCGTCACTGTTTTCTACCAAATATTTCAATAATTCCGCAACCTTTACTTCCGATACGCATAACTATGTACGGCTTACCGCTACAACCTTTTCATTACGATATATATGGTTTAGTATGCGCATTACAGTTCAATGTGAGCAGTCTGTTTGAATGGTTTATAACTTTCAGGGCTTGTGCAAGTAGTAACTCGAAATGTGATTAGTTTCCTTGGTAGCTAACGATGCGGCGGACAGAATTATAAAGGAGTACTCAAAACTTCTTGGGGCAGCCCTAAATATAATTTAATCTTATTTTCTTCTTAGTTTTTTTCACGAGACTTTGCTGTAACGGAAAAGAAAATGTAAGAAAATTTCGAGTCTTTTCGGTAGAACAGTAAAGTTTGTCGTGATAACGCAATAGTTCCGCAACCCACAATACTTTGATATACTGTGGGTGGTATAACATTCTAGGGGTAAATAAACTCGTCGTCTTTTTAATAGGCAAAGTTACAGAAGTAATTACATCGAAGTTGTTCTACCTCCCGACTACTAGATTGAACTAATAAAAATATATATGGAACAGTAGCGTAACTAAAGTTGTGGTCCCCCTGCAAGGAACATTCTAGGGACCCTGTCTCAGAGTTCTTCTAACTGTATTTCCCACAAGTAAATTCTTGCAGCATGTAAAAACCAATCTCCAATTGTGTAGAACAGTGCGGTCAGATTTCTAAATCGGAGATTCTCTCCAGACTGCGTGAAAATACACGACCAGGCATAAAAATTACCTCCCTCTTACCACCTCTGAGAAGGTTTTAAAATCCAAGTTTCAGTAGGCTTCTGTGGTTATGTTCGCTAGCTTTGACATTAAGGGTCAGTTCTACAATCGACCGCTAAGCTTCTAGTCAGCGCTAAGTTAAGGACAAGTCTGATTTTGGCCAATGAGAGTACGTGAAATGAGAGCTGGCCTCAACTTAGCGCTGACTAGAAGCTTAGCAGTCGATTGTAGAACTGACCCTAACTCATTTTCCATCTATTTATATGTGGCTTTAGGGCCCCTGGATACCTAGGCCACCTTGCAATGCAAGGGTCTCGTGGCATTGTAGTTACATCTCTGCTAGGAGAAGGAAAAACAGTAGAAAACGTCATAATAAAGTGTCTAGCGTTGTTCATAAAAAATAAAATTGATATTAGTTCTAGTGTACATAAAATATCTTTTAAGTAGAAATACCGAGCGGCCGTGGCTCAGTTTTAGAGCGTTGGCTTAACATTATGGAGGTCGTGGGTTCAATCCCACCGGTCAACCATCCTGACTAAGGTTTTTCAGTTTTTTTCTGTCCCACCAGCCAAATTACAGGATGGCAGCTTC
The DNA here is from genome assembly GCA_022664845.1 of Lepisma saccharinum. Classification (NCBI taxonomy): domain Eukaryota; kingdom Metazoa; phylum Arthropoda; class Insecta; order Zygentoma; family Lepismatidae; genus Lepisma; species Lepisma saccharinum. Next base: position 37,352 of record JAGDQP010001305.1, on the reverse strand, counting down.
AACTTAGGTCCTGGCCGACGCCTTCTCGCATCTTTTCCCCTTCCCTATCCCGGCCTGAGCCTTCGATGGCCGAAGTCCATAAATAAAATTAAAACTTTTAAGTGGAAATAATTTTCGAAGATACACAGCATAATCCCTAGCTAGTTTAGTTTGGAATCGAACTCACGTTTTCTGCTTTCCGGCTGCTTAGTTCACCAATATAGTACTACTACCAGCAGGACCAATCATATTCAGTGAAATTTGTATATGTTGGTCACCATTCGTTCTAACGAAGAGTTGATAACTTAAAAACAAATGAATATATTACCCGCTAAATCTTAATTCAGGCAGGTCAAGTCATAGATTTTTATAATTATTTTTCTATGAGTTCTTTATGTAAATTTATATTTTACCGAAAAAAATCTACCCAAACATATCTGCTTAAAGTTCATTGTTCATAATTATTGAAGATGAAAACACGGTACGCTGTACTGCATCTAAAAAATCATGTTAACAAATTAACACAAATAAGTCATTCGTTCTTTATATGATAGATATTCTTGTGTAGTTTGTGATGTAGAAAGTTTATTCCCGTCGTTTGCATAGCGTGTGCAGAAATTCTGACAACTTTAAAGTAAAAAAAGAAAAAAAAAGCGAAAATTCCAATATTTCGAAAAAAAAATACTCTCTTTCGTAACAAAGTACGTACTTGTTGTTTACAAGTTCGAGTAGCCACTTCTAGGATATGGGGCTGTTACTTTCACTGTAATAATAATGGGAAATTGGTAGCTTTTAAAAGTTAGCCATATTTAGACGCCATTTTTTTTAAATTGAGTTTTCAGTACATTTTACAAAATTATGTGTTCTAAGAACCGATTAAGTTTCGTAATCGTTAAGGGATTGATTTTAATTTTACAGCTAAATGTTCTGGTAAAATAAAATATATATTTTAAAACTTTACTGTTAGCAAAGTTATTAAGATGGAGCTAGAAACACGATTTCTGCTGCATTGTTTATTTATTTAGTGACAACACAACACGCAATGGCCTAATTATAGTGCTGAGCTTTAGAAAGTAGTTGTACAGAGTTTATTGACGATGGCATCTCTAAATTCTTTAGGTGACATATAGCATACGTCCAGATCATTGCGAACTGTACAGAAATTGTTATATATAGTACAAATTCTCCAGATTGGTGACCTCATCAAGATATTGGTTCTTGTCTTTTTACAGTGGAAGAGACGAGTATTATTAAAGCGAGTTTTAGATGATACACGAAACTGTAATGTTAAAACTAAATCCATACAATCTAACATATTTTGAACAATTTTTTAAGAAATAACAGATCAGCAATGTTGCGCCTTCGTTCTAAGCTCTGAATATTAAAGTTCTTAATGACTGCATTGTAACTATCATAAGCAGGATATATTCAAGTTTCTTTAAAAGTCAGGAATTTAAGAAATTTTGATTGGATTTTCTCTAATTGTTGGCAATGTTTCAGTTATATGGATTCCAAATAGAAGAAGCATATTCTACCTTGGAGCGAACATAAGCATAGTAAATTTTTTCCAATGTTGATATTTTGTTGAATTCTCTTCCCGTCCTAATTACGAATCCTAGTAACTTCAAGGCTTCATTTGTTATATTTGTAACGTGTATGTTAAAAGTCAATTTCGAGTCAAAACTGACACTAAGATCCTTAACTACAGTAGGTCTGTTTAGTACAATTTTATTAATGGAATAATCAAATTGATGAGTGGTTTTATTTCTATTAAATGATAATACTTTACATTTACTTATGTTGACTCCAAGTTGATTAATAGCACACTAGTTTGCAATATTATCTAAGCTTTGCTGAAGTCTTATGCAGTCTCCGATCTTTTGTATATATTTTAAAGTCATCTGAAAATAACAATTTTTCATTATCAGGCGCATAATCAGGAAGGTCATTAACAAACAAGAGAAAAAATAAATGTCCTAGGCTTGAACCTTGAGGAACTCCTGAGAGTGCAGTATATTCATATGATTTGTATTCTTTATAGACAACTGATTGCTTGCGATTTGTTAAGTACGAATAGAGGAGCCTAATCACAGTGGGTGAGAACTGATAGTGATTTAATTTTTCCAGTAATGTATTGTGATTAACTCTGTCAAATGCTTTCTCAAAGTCAATATAAATCACATCAACTTGCTTGCCTTCATCCAACGCATTTGCTATGTAGTCCGCAACAACTGCTAAGTTTGTTACCGTGGATTTCTGAGAAGCCAAGACGTGCTGCTTAGTTGAGATAACTGGTTGAATATTATTACTAATTCTCTTGTATAAGATCTGTTCAAATACTTTTGCAAAAGCTGGTAATATTACAATTGGCCTGAAGTCATTAATGTCTCTACTATTATTAGATTTTGGGATAGGACAAACCAGGACAGATTTCCATTTGTCGGGGAAAGTACATGTTTTTAGGTATAAGTTAAATGCTATCAATAGGAGATATTTAAATATATCAACACATCCCTTAACTACATAAGAGGATATGCCATCAGAACCAACTGTCGTCTTCGATTTTAAATTTCTGATAGCATTTTCAACTTCCTTTAGTTGAATTTGGTCAATGCACAGTGTCCCTATTTCATCATTTCTATTACTAACAGCATCACCATTAAGATTAGTATATGTGTGAGAGGATGATAGAAATACCGATTGAAAATTCTGAGTGAATGCATTCCCTATCTCATCATTGCTAGACAATTCCTGACCTTCAAATCTTAATACATTTGGCGGTAGGTGCCTTTTTTTTATTTTTGATAAAATTCCATAGTTCGCTCGAGTTGGAATCGATATTTTCAGAATTAATTATAAAGCTCTTATAGGCAATTCTAATGTATTTCTTAATTTCCCTACGTAATCGAGCAAATTCTTGATAGAAAGGTGTTGAGTTCATGGTTTTGACCCTGGATTGTTTATGATAATATATCTTGACCTTAAGTTTTCTAATAATATCTGGTGTAGTAAAAAGTAATCCATTATTTTTGCATGACATTGAAGGCTTGACTTACCATAGTTAGAATGATCCGATTTAGGTCACATATGCGCCGTTTTGTTCGATAACGTGTTGCCATTTGGAAGGTAATATCATGATGCCTCTCTCATAGAAGCCCTTGTCCGTATTGGCAAAAAATTGAGACAGTTGATTTTCACAAGCCTCTCTGGACGCGAATTTTGCACCAGCAAACGTGTTTGCCATGGACAGGAAGAGATGGTAATCACTCGGTGCCAGGTCCGGACTATAAGGTGGATGCATAAGAACCTCCCAACCAAGCTCCCGGAGCTTCTGACGAGTCACTATCGATGTGTGTGGCCTGGCGTTGTCCTGGTGGAACACAATGCCTCTCCTATTGGCCAAAGCTGGGCGCTTCTGGGCGATTGCTGCCTTCAGACGGTCCAATTGTTGACAATATAGTTCCGAGTTAAGGGTTTGGCCGTAGGGGTGCAGCTCATAGTAGATAATTCCCTGCCAATCCCACCAAATACACAGCAAAACCTTCCTGACCATCAATCCTGGCTTGGGCACCGTTTGCGCCGGCGCACCGCGCTTCGACCACGACCGTTTTCGCGTGACGTTGTCGTAAGTGATCCACTTTTCATCACCAGTCACCAACCGCTTCAGAAATGGGTCGCTTTTGTTGCGATTTAGCAGCGATTCGCAGATGGAAATTCGGTCCATGAGGTTTTTTTGCGTTAACTCGTGTGGCACCCATACATCAAGCTTCTTTGTGTATCCAGCCTTATGCAAATGGTTCCACACGCTTTTTTGTGCAATGTTTAGCTCTTGGGCAATCGAAACAGTGCTTACATGACGGTCGGACGCGACAATGTCCATGATTTTATCGACATTTTCGACACTTGGTCTTCCAGTGTGTGGTACATCTTTGACGTCAAAATTACCGGAACGGAATCGACGAAACCAAAATTGCGCGTGATTGGCTGTTACAGTATCAGGACCATAAACACTATTCACATTTGCAGCCGCCTGGCTTGCGTTTTCGCCTTTATCGAAGAAAAACTGTAAAATATAGCGTATTTTCTCTTTGCTAGTGTCCATTTTGACGCGCGTTCACACAACACTGAGTCAACGCATCACAACTATCTGAACAGTGTCTGTAGTACGCAATCTCATCGTTTGAACGCCATCTCGTTGAACCCGATCGGACTTATACAACGCGAGATACAGATCACTGAAGTCATCTATTGGCAAAATAATGGATTACTTTTTACTACACCAGATATCTTTGGTGAACCAACACGGATACTTTTAAACAGTACTTATTTTACGGGGAACACAGATCTATCAAATATTTCATAGACAATATCATCTGAAAAAAAAATTAAAGAAAAAATGCATTTGAGATCCATTTTGGGAAAGGCTGCGTGTCATCGATGATTGCTCTCCCCTCCCGTCAAATTCAATAACTCATGGGGGTATAGTAATATCCATAGAATATCATCGAATATTCTACGAATATTTGAAATTTGAGCGCATATGCTAAGGACATCCCAGGAATCTTCTATAAATACATGTTCTTTCTTGATGTTCTCTAGATATTCCGGGGATTTTTGGTAATTTTAAAGCTAGAATATTCCTTTAATATTGTGAGAAAACATAGCAATATCCGCATTTGTTCCTAAGTGGTTTGGGACATTTTATGCGTATAGTATTTAATTTGGATATCCCTAGGATGTTCCTGGGATATCCTATGCAGATAACCTGAAACATAACGTCCACTTATTTCAGAGCCAAAATGCACTGTAGAAATCATCACCGAAATCTTGAGATCACATGTGCTACAGGTTAAAAGCTATGTTAGTCACCACCAGTCTACGAACACAAACAGAAGGAGGTAATAAACGAAAAGCAAGATGTACAATGTGATTCAGTGACTCCGCCCAATACCAATTAATAGCTCAGCTGATCAAACTTTTCGACGATTTCATTTCGAATCAAGCAATAAAGTTTGAATTAAAGCGGAGCCTTACTTTCAAACGCGTTTTTATGAACAAAGAATTGAAAAAAAAAGATCCATGAAATGTGTGTCGTGTTTTTAGAGCAGAAAGTGGATTCTACGAGAGAATGTAGAAAGAAAATTGGAAGGCTTTGAAATCTGGACATGGAGGAGAATACAAAAGAATCTATTAGATACAGAAGATGAATAAAGCGGAATTGCTGAAGAGAGGAGGCGAACAATACTGAAGGCATAGAAAAATAAATTATTAAGAACGTTGGCTACGCAAAGATTGTATATTAAAAGATGCAATTGAAGACATAACTAGGTCCAGATTTTGTCGTACGTTTTATCTTGAAGTCTGAACATTGCATGTAAAAATTTTATACTGGCAGCAAAACTTTCACTGCCTTTGAAATAAACTGAGAATCAACTCGACGAAGACGAAAAACTGATGAAACTAGCTTCGTCTTCAGAGAACTATACGCATGCTTGATGGACAGTGAGGACACTTGTTCAGTCTTGGCTCCGTCTTTCGTGCTTGCTGTGGTGAAGGAAAGATCCAGCTGTGCTTTTTGTATAAGTTCTCGTCATTCGAATAATGTCTGACCTCCGACAGTGTTTGCCCAATTTCCTCACTGGGTTTATTGACTCGTACAGGAGCTATTCATATCTGTGGAAGGTTATATCTAAAAAAAAAATCTAGTGACCGAAACAAACACAGTCATGCGTACTGCACATTAAGAAAGAAGTACAAAGAAGTAGATTCGGCAACTACAAGAGACATAATCTGTCAGAAAACAATCTCTCTGTGATCAGTATATCGCAAAGAGTCTCTATCTATTATGGGATTTCACAAGAAATACTTGAAAGACGGAAGATAAAATGATGTAATGGGGATGTGATGGTCATAAACCTCTTTAAGCACCATTTTACCTGCGTAGTTAAAACACAAACCTCTTTTAGCACCATTTTACCTGCGTAGTTAAAACGTACAATTAAACCTATCTATAGTCTAGACCGGGCTTAAGAATGAGAAAAAAGACGAAGAATAAGAATGCAAATGTTTCATAATAATAATGAATTGAAATCGTACATTAAGACAAAAAAAAAAAACAACACAAGACTAGGTTGAATGGAGAAGGCTTCATGTACTTCAATGGCCTTGACGTTTTCTGCAGAATTCTAATGATGACAATAACAATAATAATAATTTGTATTACAAGTTCAAGGGACTAAAGGAAAAGTTCGAAGTAATCACGAATTCGAATTCTCTAAGCTTCACTGTATTTTTCTTCCTTCAAACAAATGAGTTAAGAAGAGCTGAAAAATGTATGTAGTCCAGTCAGTCTTTATACATTTTAATTGTATTCATTTTAATATAATTATATTAAGTACCTACGTTTTAACGTTCTTTTAATATCCTTGATGAAAGTTTAGCAGCATATCTAAAGCGAGAAATTTCATATCGCACTCTGAAGATGCTAAGTATTTGTAGCAATATTCGTGGTTTGCAATATGACACAATTTTTCAATGACGTAATGCTCTAATAATAGCAATATAGTTGTTTTTAAAACATACACATTCTTCTCATAGAAAAGCCCAAAATTAAACGACGTGTGAATTGTATTCTTAAATAATATCTAGACAATAATTCATAGTCCAGATGTTTCCTCTCACTCTGTATTAGGACAATTCGAAGTCCAAATATTTCCCCTTACTTTGTCTCAGGATTATTCGAAGTCCAAATATTTCCCCCCTTTCTGTCTCAGAACAATTCAAAGTGCAAATATTTCCCCCTGCTATGTCTCAGAACAATTCAAAGTCCATAAATATTTCCCTTTACTCTGTCTCAGTACAATTCAAAGTCCAAATATTTCCTCTTACTCTGTCTCAGGATAATCCAAAGTCCAAATATTTCCCCTTGCTCTGTCTCAGGACAATTCGAAGTCCACAAATATTTCCCCATACTCTGTCTCAGTACAATTCAAAGTCGAAGTGCTGCCCTTCACCCTGTTTCAAAACAATTCATAGTTCAAATGTATCCCCTTACACTTTCTCAGGAGGCACTTTCGAACAAAAAGCATTATTACATCTTCTTCCTTCAGATGATGAAAGTATTGAAACTAGTATTCCCAAAATTCATTTTTAGACATTTATCTGTTATCTTTCTCTGTTACCTAAACCCGTCTTTTGACATCACTATTTAAAATATTAATAATTAGGATAAAAAGTCTATAAAATTCCAAGAACTGTTTTGTCGTATAATTATTTCTTCTCGTATACTTTGTGCTTCATATTGAGTTTTTTGTCATTGCAGGTGTATACACTGGCAGCGTATACAAAGATTATGGACTCTTGAAAAACGGATTTCCAGCAGAATCAGTAATGAATGGCTCTGTGGTTGTTGTGAAGACTCATGAATGGGGTCCCAAAGCCCGAAAGTCGTATGGGAAAGCAGTGATTCTGGTTCGACCTCCAGGACCAGCAATTCAAGCCGAGTTCAATCGCCAGAGCGGCGGTCACATTGGTTTTGCTTCGCCTGAAAGATATCGCAGAAACAGAGGGAAATGTAAGTTTATTTTCTTTTGTACAGAGCCTGGATGTTTGGCAAAGGGTCTACTCTTTAGTATTACAGGTATTATACAAAAGAACTTGATTAAATCTTATTTGAAATTCGTGGAGTGTTTCCAACCAATTTTATTTTGTCAATTTCAGTGCATAATTCCGACTAAAGCCTATTTCTATGCGTTTTATTTTCAAGCATGTGTTCCATTTCCATTTCCTCTTTTTAAAAATAAAACTGTAAAAAGATAATTATATGTAGACATTATAAAATCTTCTGTATATTAGGTGTTTATTAAAGGAGGGATCTGAGAAAATAACTTTTGTCCTGACAAGTTGTTTGTGAACGTTTTCCACGCTCTGTTGTTACTGCATTCTATACCTTTAATTTGCAATTTTTGGTGCTTCTGTTTGAGATTAGTAGTGCCTATTTTCAAGACTTTATTTTCTATTTATTTTCGATATTTTAGTGTCTATTTTCCAGATTTTTAGTGCCTATTTTGAACATTTTTAGGTCCTCTTTTTGGTAAATTTTTTGCCTGTTTTCAAGACTTTTAATGAATATTTTTGAGATCTTAGTGTCTATTTTCAAGACGTTTTAGTGCTTGCTTTCGAGGTTTTTAGTGTTAATTTTTGAGCTTTTAGTTGGAGAGTTTTAATTCATGTTTTCAACATACTAAGTTCCTATTTTAAAGACGTTTAGTGTCTATATTTCATGCTTACTTTTTGTTTTTAGATTTTTTGTACCAATTTTCAAGGTATGACTGCTTATATTCGATATTTCAGTGCCTATTTCTAAGAGTTTTAGGGCCAATTTACAGACTTTAATTTTTCTTTATTTTAGTCCTGAATTTCAAGGTTGTTTTTTGAGTGTATATGGAAGAATTTTAATGCCTGCTTTCAACACTTATAGTACCTAATTTTGATATCTTGGTGTCTATTTTCAAGTCTTTTAGTTTCTGGTTTCGACAGTTATTAATTTAAAATGTTTTGAGTGCTTATTTTAGTGTTTAGTTTCGAGATTTTTAGTGCCTACTTTAAATATTTTAATTGCCTATTTCCAGGATTTTAAGTATCTTTTCTCTATAATTTTTATTTACTATTTTTATGTTTCTTGTGCCTATTTTCAAGAGCTTTCTGCCTCATATCAGAATAAATTATGCAAATAAATTGCGTTATTTGATACATTAAACTATATACATAATATATACTTTGTCTAATGTCATGCGGAAATATAAGTTCTCTATTGATGCTCCTTAGTGCTTAAATAATTATACGTTTAAAATGTGTAATATAACACCCAAACAAGTGTTTTAAATTACCAGATTGACTGGGGAATTCAAATATCTGCATAATACAGTTTATTTAACTCGTTGTATTCTTTTTTCGTTGTTTTGTAAAGAAAATATCCTCCAGGATACTTAAATTAGAAAATAAATTCTACAATTGATGAAACAAGTAGAACCATAGAGAACCATACAGGGAAATCACGTACATTAAAAAATGTGTACGTGCATTTCTTCCAGGCTTCGAAGAAGTTTCTCGCCAAGCCACTAGATGTCTCTGAATTCAATAGCACATTTTCTTAATCATCCTGATAGACGGTTCGTTCTGGCATATTTCAGTTACCAGGAAATGCGAAACCAATCAAAGAATTTCAGTTTACCAGGATCTTTAAGAAAATAAGCTATTGAACTCAAGAGACATCTAGCGGTGAAAAAAAGAAACTTCTTCGAAGACGGATATAAAAATGCGTACCTATTTATAAATGTAAATTAATTCTCTGTGGTAAAACTGCTAAATATTCTTATTTTCCTTTCACACTGTAGTGAGTTTCGAAAAACATTGACTGATTATTCCCAAACAAATCTGAAGTAGGGCCTAAGTATCTTTTTTTATAGAAAGCTTGTATGTCGTAATAAATCCCTGTAGTGCCATATGTTGTCGTCCTGCTTAAGTAAATACTTCTCTATAGTGCTTTAGTGCGAGTTGAAAATACAAGTAAAATACTGTGCAAAACCATCCGTTTCCGATTCAGCGCTTGGTATATTAGATAGAGATAGTCTCGTTAGATTCTTTTTTGTTTCATTATACTCCATGCAAACGCCAAGCATTACGTTTAACAACGATTTTCTACCGTTCTCTCCCCCTAAATACAGTATGTAGTTAAGCAGATAGCTCGTCTTTTTTTTTTGTGTATGTTGTATGCATTACCTTGTGACTTTTGTCAGATATTTCTCCGAAACCCGAGGTGACATGAGTACTGTAGACGTCGAGGAATACAAGCGGCATTGACCAACGAAAAAAGTACGAGGTAATCTTTCTTACATAACCCTAAATATACGGGACACAAAACTGTCATATATTTTGTGGAAGAAACCTTAATGTGCTCATTTACAAAATATGACAATTTTTGTGTCTCATATATTCCGGTTTATATATAAAATATTCCCTCAAACTTTTTATATTCATCCATGTAACTTGTATCTCTTGGCTTCTGAAATCGACACATATGATTGTTATTTATATTAGCAATCCACAGTGAATCTAAACCACCCGTACCTTGTTCCTCTACAATATTTCTGTCAGTTGCACAGTGCACACATATATTTTGACAATACACCAATACACTATAGTATATGTTATATTCCATTCTACCAAAACAGCACAAGTTTGCAAGATCAACAAGTACATAGTTACCAAAAGAAACAACTGAAAGCTGTCCGAATCTTATTGAGTTACTACAATAATACATAACTTTTGTCCATTCCTTCATTACGCCCTCCCCTGTTTTTTAAGATACGAATTTTGTTTTAAACATAACTTTCCAAGCATCGGAGAACATCCTGGTTTCATTGTTTACTTCAATACCTCTTTACTCCTCTAACATGTACTGATACTATTCCAGGCCACTTTACTAGAACTTTTTCTCAGTGTTTTAACATATACTGAAGATAAATTCGAAACATAAAATACACAAAGTAAACAATGTAACTAAAATAATAATTTGAAGTATATCCATCCGGGCAGGTTACCCTTCGTATCCTGTTGCCTACATCTAATTGACTTTTTACCCTTTCATTCAAATTTGAAGTCTAATATTCAGAAATACAATAAATCGTGTATTTTAAAGTAACTTATTATCTCTTCTAATTCAAACAACACCTTAGCCATCCGGCATACAATCCGAATTTCGCTCTCTCGGTGTTTTAACCATTCCCTGACATTACAGGGTACATTTTCATAGCAATACCGAGGTACAGGGCACAATGTTGAGGACCAGAGCGCTTTCCAAAAGGGTTTCGGAAAGTTGATGCAACTTTGAAGTAAATGCTTTAACTTTTAAATTAACTATTACCACAAGTATGAACGATATGTTAACACTGAAATGTATTCTTTTCATACATGTATATACAATGATAACGAACATATCAATCAGAGACTTTTGTACGAAATACTGCGAAAACTAAAATATGTTTCCCATTATTTTTTCTTGCAGACTGGGAGAATTTTGTCCGTGAGAAGCTCAATGCATGGAAAAACACCAATCTCGATTGGTTATACAACTTCACAGGCCCAAAACACATTGTATTCTACGAAGACCTTGTCGGCAATGTAGAGAAAGAACTCAGGTCCATTTTAACATTCCTAAACTACACTGTCTCGGAAGAAGATATGAAATGTACCATGGACAGACGGGAAGGCATTTATAAGAGGAAGAAACGCGCTTTGAACTTTGACCCGTACACACCGCTCATGAAGAAATCTTTACAACAAGAACAGACAATAGTGTACAACGCTATACGGACGTATTTAGAGGAGAAAAACTCTTCTGGTTATAACGAAACGACGGTGAATGTTGAAAGTAGATGATAATAGCTCGTTTAGAAATTTCATATTGTTTATTAAGTGTCTGAAAAGTATGTTTTTATAAAAAAAATCTTCCAAAAAGTTATACCAAAGAAAACAATTTTTTGTGCAAAACAATCATAGGAACAATGAGGCAGAAATATTATTGCATTGTATAAGTCAGAAGATGATGATACAAAAAAAAAATGGTAATAGTTGTTGGTTTCTTCCTTCGAAAACAGACAAGCAGTTTTGTTTTGCAAGTGTTTTCCTACTTAGTGGTACCTGTGTATGTTTGGGGAGATGTTTCTTCTCTTCTATCTGCTCAGCTCAAGAGGAATCGGACACTACAAGCAGGGTTTCTTCCAGCATAAATTGTTATCTATTCGTGGACTTGGACGATAATTCATGGGTGAATTAGGTAAGGAAGAAGTAAATTGGAGTAAGTACCATTCATTCATATTAATATAGGAGTGTTGGGTATAAAAAGTAATGGCAACTGTTAAAGTACTCAAATGAATTTAGTCATGATCTTTCCCTCAGTGAAATTATAAGTCTCATGAATCATTCCAAAGATGTTTGAGGCGGTAAATGCTGTTAGTGAATCGTCCTTGACTGATAATTTCAACAGTATTTTTAGAGGAGCATGCACATCTTATGATGAATATGCGTATCATGTTTTTGTTTTAATGTTTCCGACAATGAAAGCTTGGAGGCGCTACAAGCGTAGAAGATACAAAACTTTCCGAAAGGTTACAGTGATTTTTCATTCGATCTGTGTCGCGGAGTATCTCATAACCTTAACAATTTAGTGTATTTTTTCTAGTGGTGAAATTATGAAAACAATTGATTTATGTCTTGAGAAATCTGACCTATGCCCAGGTTCTATAATATCACGTTGGCCGTTTTTTTTTCATTCATTGGCCAACCTGGCATTGGGTATTGTCCTGAAAAAAAGTGTTTGTCGACTTCCTACAATGAAATTTGGCCGTCTTCTTTCTTGACGCCGGTTCACATGTTTCTCAAGAAACCATTAACGGTTGTCGTAACGGTAGGAACCGTTAGAATATCCATGATGAAGGTTCCACTCATACCATAGCAGACAATCAACAATACGTTTTACTATTTGACTTGAAGAATGTTGTTTAATTGTCTCGTAATGTCCAACTGATATTGTACATCAAAGATATTTCCTGTCAATCAAACCTTTTATAATCTAATCGTGTTTTAATAGCAGTGTTGCCAGTACTTTTCGCTCAATACTCGCAATAATACTCACCCTAATCATTAATGTACCCTTTTATTGCTAAATCTTGGAGATAGAGTGACCTAAATAATCAATGTTCTTCGATAGCATTTAGTTAGCGTAACTTCGATATTCAATGTCACGATTTCTTTTAACAGTTGACATGTTCTTTCGTAGCACTGTGTAACTTCTCTCAATAAACACATCATCTAAATAAACCTAGACAAGTAGATATGCATGTAATATTTCATCTATAGATCTTTAAAATGTACAGTACAGTGTGTCCTTGAAACGGGACAAACTTCGGGATATGATTATACACATCAAAACAAGAAAACATTCCTTTCAAGTAATGACGTTTCAAAGCTACAAGCGTTCAAAGTCAGTGAGGTGTGGTTACAAACGACGTCATATCTCGACAAGTAATGACGTAAGTCGTGTCGGCTTGGCAAATCACAATCTAAGTACATAGATGAAAAAAATAGTGCTGGAGGTGAAGGTTAGTTGCTCTCCCACAAGACATAGCAGATACGGTGAAATGAGCCAAGTAGAGTGCCAGAGACTGTTGACGTACGTAGGGCAGGAAATGACACATAATACAAGATTGTATAAGACCGTACTAACAGATATGTACACAAAAGCCACTAGTAAGCTGTATGGTTTCCCTGAACTGATAACACCGCTGCACACTTGTTGGGCATTGAAGTGATGAGGTTGATCATCAGCGTTTGGGGTATTCTGGACCAATTTTCAAGGAAGGCAAGTTTCAACTGTTGAGAAGTTATTGGTTGTGCTGGCGTAGCTGCAGTACCTCTCCTTTTCGCTTCCCAGTTTTTTTTAGAATTCATGTCCGACGAGCATGTGTGCCACACCATATGCCCGATGCCTGCCTCTTGAAGCATTGCATTCACCGGCTGAGCTAGGTGAGGACGGGTATTATCGTCCATAAAAATGAAAGAGTAACCAATTGCTGCTGCCATAGGGACAACATAAGGTGTGAGGATCTAATCTCTATTCCGCACTGCTGTAAGGCTACCATGTCGAATGATTTACGGGTCGGTACATCGTGCACTGGCAATGGAGGCGCTCACCATACTTTCATAGCCATCATATTGGGATTTTTCACACACAAGAATAGGTTAATTACTGGATTTACGTTCCATCCAGATCAATGCCTGACCATTTTCTGTCTCCAGACTGAAGCGCCACTCATCAGAGAATCCCATCGAACTCCACCCGGCAGGCCCCCACTCACGATGTGCCTCACCCCAGTTTCTAGGGGACCTAAGGTGTTGTGTCCTCAATGGGACAACACTCACAGTCTTCGTATATAGTTTGGATGGACATCCTGCTTCCTGTTGCTGTGAGCAGTCCACATTGGAGATCTGTTGCCGTTTGGTGCATATTCCGACATGCTACCAGCTTCGTGGCTCGAGAACAGCCCTGCCCTGGTCGTCACAGAACATTTCCAGTTTTGAAACCGTCTCTTTATGCGGAAAATGACACTGGGCGACAACCCAACTCAGCGGTGTAGCCAGACAAATTGTCGTGGGGGCCTCATATTTGCTTAGGCAGCACCTCTACAAATACCAAAGAGTATCACATACTTCGTGTTTATCCAAAATATTTCAACGTTTTTTCAACCAAGTTTTAGTGCATAGTGCGTCTGAAATCATCTAGCTTGGCTGCTCGATCACATTCATATATATATATATATATATATATATATATATACACAGGCTATATATATATATTCTTATATATATTCATATATATATAAGAATAGTTCAAAACGGATATTATTTTATTTATATACCAACTGGTTGATTAATGGTGGCCACTTTTGTATTGAGGCGCATAAAAAATGAGTTAGCAGAGTTTTACGGAAAATGTAATATCTCCGTATTGGTTTATCATAGGATTTTTTCTAACAAAATCATTCTTTCCAAAAACATCTGCTTGATAATTTTAGTTCTCTGCATGATAAACCTAAAATTTAATCGAACTGGTCGAACTGGCATTCAAATGTGATTGTGGAAATAGAAACAATTCCAGTTTTCAGGACAATTTTTCACCCAAATGGGATTGAATATTGAAGTTGATTTGTTGTACATTATTTCATATCAAAGTATATTGAATGTATACAGAATATAAAGAATTATATATTCTTCCTTAATATTTTATGAATTTTTGAAAATCCAAAAATTCGCATTTTATGCATATTGGACATTCTGGTGCGACAAAATATAAAATTCTAATTTTTTCGTGGTTATACATTTATGAAGTGTGTAAATTGAGGTACTTTGAGGGGGGTAGGTGGGTGGAGGGAGTTTGTGATCCTCAAGTAATTGAGCAGTTTCGTAATCTCTTTGTTCCATAATGATCTTATACCCTCTGGTATTCTACTTTCATACATGTAGTGCATGTTTTTTTTTTGCTTTTTACTACATGAATGTTATTGCAGCTACTTGGGAGTCTGTCCCTACATTTGCTGGTTTATTGCTACATTTATTGTAATTTAGGCAGTCACAAATGAGCCAATATCCACCCATGAAACAACAAACTTTATTAAAAGATCAAAATTAAACGCATGAATGATAAACATTATTGTAGCCCCATGTTACTTTATTTCTTTTAACGTACCTGTACACTTTTCTTTGAATATATCTTCTAGAATATTTATTACGAGATTTTCTACAAAGTTCAGAAAGTACGAATAAGTCAATATTATTTTATACATCCATCTAAAGAAATAATTTACGGACATTCATCTTAAGAGGCCTCGGTAAGATGAAAGAAATGCACTTAAAGTGTATATTTGGAGACTATATCCTGCTTATTAGATTTATTTCTTTGGCACACATGTGAGGAATTCTTGACAGGTGTATTCTGCTGTTTTAATTCATTCATTAGGTAGTACATTCCGTAGGTTAGTTTGCCATAATCTACTTTGTTTGTTCACCAAATTCTAAAAGGAAACATGAAATTAAATAAAGCGCTGTAAAAAGTGGTTTCTTAAAATTGAAAAAAACAAAAAACAAACAAACAAAAAAAACTTAACTGTGCACCAAGAACAATTTTCGTAATAATGAGATATTAACATTTTAATTTAATTGAAAATGGAAAGATACCGATTTAGTGATCTATAAAGTCGTAAGAGTCATCTGCTTTGTGGCATGGGAATTCATAATACCTCTAACCAATAAAATTACTACAGCTTCCCGCCAACAATCATTGGTTATAAAATTCAAGAAGTCTGATAGTGATTTCTCAGGATCAGTTTTGAAATAACCAACCAAAAACAACACACGCTGTCCACTGTACAAACTTTTTCTTTAACATCAGTTGGTTATGATTGATAACTTATGCAGAACAAAATGGTTACATAAGAAATGACCTTCTTCGATACGAAATTCTGCACTTAAATATCTATCAATGCACACGATTTTCGACATCGTTTGAAAGAAGTACTATTACTCACCCCTTTTAATTTACCTGATTTATTGAAAGTCTTCCAAATTTGTCAGTGACCTCTCCCTCATTATTACTTCAAATTGGATAATAGCCATTAATCACACTGGCATCCCTAAATGCTTCCTGAAAGTTCCACACAGTGATTCTGCCAGCCCCACCCCCGCCTGTGGGGGTGTTACCTCCCAAATTCTCGAGAACAGTCCCTAATTTTGAAATTTTTACGCTCAAAAATCTATGGAAACCGTGCAAAACTCTGCCCACACCCTCTAAATTTTGACTTTACACCCCGAAACTAAAAATCCTGGCAGAATCCCTACCATAGTTTTTATTTATGTCAAGTAGTCATATACACCAGAATTGTCATGTTGTATAGGATATGCTGAATGGGTTCTCAAGGTAAACGTATTGAATCAAGGTTAGTCAAAATTACTGACAGTGTGCTCTTCGGTAACGTAAAATAACATTTTATTATTTTTAATTCTGTACTTAGGGTAAGCTATATATAACAAACACATTTTCATGGGAAACAAAGGATTTTTACATAATTTATACAATATAAATGGATTTCACCAATTATGCTCCCAAAATTCATAATTGGGAAATCATGAACCGAGAAACTATGGAGAAAAGTATACTTTAAGCGAGTCTTATTCTCGGCTGGTTCCAAGCCATTACTGTGTAGTATCCTGTCTACTATTTATTAGAGTCACATTGCACTCTGTATGTTTCTAATGCGTTTTCTGTCGTTACACGAAATCAATGCTGCTCATACAAATTCAAGCCTAGAGAATTCAAAACTTTAGAGAAGAAAGTTCATAACTAATTCAAGAGCTCTATCCGTGCCTTTTTCTATTTTCTTTCTTCGTTCATTGTTGAGAAAGCTTCATTGTTATAGTTAATATTCAAGCCTATAACTATGGAGCTCTTTCAACAATTAACAAAAAAGAAAATAAATAATCGGCAAGAATGGAACTCTCGAATTGGTTATGAACTATCTTCTGTAAAAGTTTGAACTCTCTAGGCTTGAATTTGTAGAAGCTCCATTACAATTTCGTGCAACGAAAAAAAAAAAAAAAACATTAGAAACAAACGAAAGTAGTGCTGCTGCACTTAGCGTTAGAAATTGTTGCTTTACGCTGACCTTAATCAACTTAGTACTCACATGTGCTGGACATTTTGAAATATTACAGCAGAAGGTATTCTGCTCTGCGGCGTTCAGCCATCTTTAAATAAGAATTAAGAAATGTTTTGCCTACTGTTTGTACGCCGATACTTTCAAATATATGTTTAGGTCTCTTGATAGCAAAGCTATAGCAAAAAGGACCTTGGTGTCTGTCCGCCCGTGTCCAGAAATTAAATCTCAGGAACTACAAGGTGTAGAGAGATGCTTAGATACCGTTGGAAAGGTCTTGACTATAGCTCAGATCCCCAGGAACCATCTTGATTGGTGCAGTGGTTCAGTGTTACCAGCCTATTTTCTAAAAAAAATTAATTGCTCAGATGGCTTCCATTCAGTTAAACCTAACTGCGCCAAAATTAACATGAACATTATTCGACACAATACAAAAACACTGAGAGTGCTTATGTTGCCAAACGACCCACTTTCCAGGGTTTCCAGCTAATTGCTTCCATTATTTTAGCCATTGCAGCACCAAGTTTGGCACAATAGAAACAAACTGCGGATGTCCCCGCTCCAGAGGATTGTCAGTGTTTCCAATCCATGCCAAAAAATATATCTCATGAAGCACAAGGTGTATATAGACATGTATGAGGTATCGTTCGAAAGGTCTTAGCTGGACTAGCTCAGAGCCGCCGGAACAGTCTCGATTGATGCAGTATTTCAGTGTTGCCAGTCCATGTAAGAAAACAATTATTCAGTTAGATCTAGTTGCCCCAAATTTGGTATAAACATTACTCGATACAAGTATTGTGAATTTTCCCGAACCTAAGCACTCCAGTTGTGAGTGAAATTAATACTCGCGTGGCTAAAATGCTATCAAGAGACCACAGCCTTTGTGATTGCTAGTACAATCGCAGCTCTATCTTGTTCAACGTTAAATAATACAAAAATGTATTGAAATGAAAGGAAAATTAGAAAATTACTTATTACAGTTTGAAAAAATTAATAATTCCTTCTTTTTCATTTACAGGTCAAATATGTACTACAAGGAACGAGCAACAGTGAAGATAGCATGCTCTGGAAATAACCTACTTTCGCTACTAAGCCAAGAAAGACAGGAGCACTGCACAACTCTCTTTGAAGTTACTTCGTCCAGGGATAGAAGTATTAAAAATTGAACATGTACCGAAAGTACTTTTTTCGATCATTATTTGAACATGAAACCGATTACATTTTTTAAAAGAACTTGTTCAGAAAATTTTAAACTGGAGCGTGTTTGTTCCATATTCATGTACTTTTCTGTAAGGAAGTCAACTTCAAATTATCCCATTTTACGACGAGATTACTGTACGAATGCGATAATTATCGTGTATCTTCCATCCCTGTGAGTAACATTTAATATAAACTGCAACCCTAAAAAGAATTTACATAAGTTTTCGGCAATTTATTAAATCTTTACATTCTATACAATGCCTGGCAATGTATGAAATATAATACGATCTAAGCTAACCTAACACAACCTGACCTAACCTAACCTAACCTAGAACAGACAAATTCTTCAAATAATACTTTGTCCAAGAACATTGTATATAATGCTATATTTAAATATATTGCCGGTTACTCTAACACAGTTTATTCTTTAATTATTCAACCATGAATATAGTGACAGAAAATAAAATCCAATCACCAAGAAAAGTTATGGTAGATAAATGAATCTTGGAGACCACTTTAATGTACTCGATGTACGCTATTACATTAATACAAGTTAGAATGCCACAACCTATAGGACATATCTTCAGTGACCATAGTAGTCTCCGCCACGTTACATATGGGCATGAATGCACGCCCGCATACATCAAATAGTACAGGTATAGCTTGTATTCTTGATGGTTTTCAACGCCTGTTGCACCTGGACGATTAGATAAGAACTGTCATTGGTGGTTGCGGATGAGCTCGGACTTGGCGTTTAATGATACAACGCCCAAGCGTCCTACCAGAAGGACATTGCGCACAGAAATTGCGAAAATGAACTGCTCGCGTCCTGCTGGTAGGACGCGCGCCTTGACGTTCTAACATTAATCATGTCCGACACATGCTCGATGGATGATAGATTACCAACTAGGATTTCCATCTCGCTCGAAGAACATGTTGAGTAGCATCTGTAGTATGGGGAATGAGCGTATCATGTTGAAACAGGGCTTCCTCAAGGCCGTTCACGAGATACAGGACAACGGGTTCGTTCTCCATTCTACTGTAAAGGTTCACCTTCGTGGTCCATTTACTGTAGAAACTCTTTAATGCCATAATGTCTGGGATGGATCCGGTATGTCGATGGGGAATGCTGCTTGTTCACCAAACCTTGTCTGACCTGTGTACAATTATCACTGGTACCGAAGCAGAAACACCTTTCATCGGTCAGAGTCATAGAGTCTCATTCGGTCCCCAATTATTTATTGCTTAGTACCACTGAAGAAGCGCTTTACGGTGGACAAGAATAAGCGGCAAAGGAACTACAGATGACACTCTCCAGTCGAATGTTCAGATCGTGACAGCAGGTTGCACGGTGGCATCAATCGCCTTGCAAGCACTATCCGAACCGCCACGGCGATCCAGTAAATGTGCCTATCTTCTCTTATACTAGTGAACCGCAAGCGTCCTGGCTCTGCTCTTGTAGTACGACCTGCCACGATCATTGCTACCAAACAGTTGTACACAGTAGAGACGTCTGGAACAATTCCACATGCGATGTGGCTCTGCGTATGCATCCTGTGAGTAATGACTTTGTAATTTGTTTCAAAGTAGCACTTCATGAGGAACAATCTGCTGTCCAGGTATCTTTCACGTACCTTTGGAATTTCATTTTCTGTCAGTGTAATTTTAAGTAACGCCATTCTACATCTCTCGACTCTGATAGCAGAAATATATTTCATTATCGATCACAGAACGATAACTTTTTATTGGTAGTGTTGCAGTTTGAACCATGGAGCTAAGAAATAATGCAAGAGTAGTAATTAAGTCCGTTTGACACGGAAGCCTTTATGCTACGATAAATCGAAGTGTTAGCAAAAATGCTACAATACGGTATTATTCCATAAAGATTTTGATGTAATTATGTTAAGAGAAATCCTACGATTTATCGTATAAATACTTCCATGTCAAGCGGACCTAACCTACGAATGCACTCAATGCTCTGAAAATAGCATTCCAAAATGTTTCTTAGACTACCTCGCCGTTGCAAAGCACCGGGTGCTCCTAGCATGATGTATTGCCGTTCCTTGAAGTAAATACATAAAGCGATCTAAAATCGGCAGTCTGCAGATGGCTCCGGAGGGTTAGTAAATGCAGTATCGGACTGGTATTCCAGCGGTTTCTGGTTCGGTTTCCGCCATGGTCAACCGTCTTTATATTCTTTTATAAAAACATTATTCTTTCTGCTTTCGAAAAATGCTTTCGGTTTTGCTTCATATACCCCAAACTCGCTGACATCAGTTAGCTAATGTCAGGTTAGATTTTTTTGTATATGCTCGATGAAAACAATACACACTTTAAATATTTCACAAAATTCACGGATAAAGGTTACAAAAGTCAGGTTATAATATTCTTTTCTTTATACGCAATGAAACAATTCCAAAAACAGTATTAACTACTAGAAATTATTCACTCCCTCGCCTGATTCACTCTCTAACCTGTTGTTATCACGGACTACTGTGGCTTAATTGTAGAGTGCTCACCTCTGGTGCGTAGAATCTCAGGTTCAATCCCGTCTCGTGTGATGGACAAAAAACGTATGCATGGATTTTCTCGGGGTTCTCCCGTTTCCTCTCACTCCACCACTTCAGCCATCATCATCCATTCGACCTCAGGCAAAGTTGCCTAAAGACCTTAAAATAAAATTCAAATTCTTGTTTATCACCGAAAGTTATCGGGTGCTTTGCATCGGTGAGACGATCGTCTCTTTCTTAAATACCTGCTACCCTGCTTCCGCAAACTTCAAAAGCGAAGTAGCAGACGAAAATATCTCTATTAAATTGCTAGCGTTAATAAATTTAGATTGTCCTTTTAATTGTAATCGAATGGCTGATTCACTAATCAATCTACAACTTCTTAAAATCAATATAATTTTAAAACACCTTCGCAATGCAGGTAGAAATTTGTATCATGTAGTTGATGATAAATACCAACGTTTTGGTTAGACTACAGCATCAAAGTTTCAAGTGGTAATTGACAGGAAAAGTCTCTTGTGTGACTTGTGATGTCGTGAACTATTAAATTTAAAGACCGATTTTTCTGAGGCTGACAACATAACGTGTCTAAGACCCATTTAAATCTCTCACATGTATTTCCTTTGTAAGTAAAGACAATTTTATATCAATACTGAGATTTCTTTCTTATGTTATGTGTAGAAGCAAAATGTTTTCTGACTGCAGCTCCTCTAGTGATGGTATCCCTAGTACCACAGAAACGTCTTTTAAACGTTGATTATTGGTTTATTTCGTTGATTAAACGTTATCGGTTGAAAAACGTACGTTTAATTTGAAATCATATTTCAACAAAGCCTTGATATCGCTGATAAGATGTTAGTTCAACTGTTATTTTCAACTATGGTATAGATTTCGTTTCACGGGATTCTTTTCGCTTGATATGCGTTTTTCCAAGGCGACATATTATACTTCTTGAGAAATATACATTTATTAGTACAGCGATGGTCAAAGTGTTAAAGAAAGAAAAACACACATAACAAAGAAAGAGGGAAAGTATTCTTTATCCTTACATGACGGTGAAACGACACGTCTGAATTTGTGGCACCTTCAAGACTGCCTTTGCTTATAGACAGTGTAAAAGAGTAGTGAATCACACGGTGACTCCGTGGTCCAGGGGTAACGTGTCAAGCTACCAACGACGAGTACAAAACGTTCCAGCTACGAATCCTGCAGCAGACACTTGAATTATTTACTATATGCAACTAAATGTGTATACCAGTAGACAGGAACCATGCTCTGTTTTGGCCAACTGAACCCGTTTCTTCGTCGTTCGCTTCTTGATTTCAACTTGTTTCTTCTCAACCATTATTCAACGTGGAATAAACCGTCGAAAAGGCGGACATTTCGGTACATTTACAACGTTAAAATAACGTTTCGCTACTAACGTTTAATCCACGTATTTTCAACGTATGTGTGCTACTGGGGATTCTAAAACTGGATATCAAGGAATTGGCCCATCATCAGGTTGTTTTCCAAAAATAATGAGGCAAACTTCAGGAGGTGAACCAGAAAAAAGTTCATTTGAAGAAACTTCGAAACACGCGTAGTCTCGGAGCTACAGAAGCTCAAAGTTATGACAGCATCGTCACAAATGAAGTCATATCTCTACACAATGACGTAAGTGGCGTCAGCTTGGCCAATTTCAATCGAAGTATTTATCCGATACATCCAGTTAAACAAGGTTTATGGTTGAAGGAGTGCCCCATAGACAGGTTTCGTAACGTAAGTAAGGAATTAAATGATAATCCCCTCTAAACTGCATTTGCCAATCATAAACATAGTTTTAATGTGGAAATTGATACTACTTCAATTGTGATTTGCTAAGCCGGTACTACTTACATCATTATTTGCCGAGATATGACGTCATTTGTAACGATGCTGTCATAACTTTCAGCTTCTGTAGCTCCGAGATTTCGAAATTTCTTCAAATTGACTTTTTTCTTAGCTCGAAATTTGCACCATTATTTCGAAGACATCTTGTAGAAATCAGTAGGTATGTCCAGGGATTCTACCAGGATTTCTAGTTGGGAGTGGTGTAAAGCCAAAATTGCGAGGGGGGGCGGGTAGCAGTTTTTAAATTGAGTTTTGGATGTTTTCTTCGATTTCTGAAAGTAAAATTTTAAGACTGGTGTTTTTGAGAATTTGGGAGTGACACCCTCATTAGTGGGGCTCAATGAATCCCTGGGTATGTCTACTAGACTTCCGCCATGGGACCCTAGTGGAAGACATGGACCTGTGTTCTTTCTTAAGACAATGTGTTCTAGTTAATATTACATGGTATTCCAATTTTATATGCAAAAGTTTTCGCGGGATATCTTCCTTATTACAAAAATATCTAACTTTATTTAACGTTTATGAATCTTTTATCCCCGCTACCTTTTCAAATAATTAAATCTCTTATTCCATTTTCTCCCTTCTATACAAGAAAAAGGTTTTGCAAATAGTAAAGATATAACTGAAAAAAAAAATAACTGTATATTCTGTTTAAAATGGTATACCCTTATTATCAATGTGTATTATGTAATATTTGTTCCCATACCTTCCCTACTGGATTGTTTATTGTACGCATTCCTACAAATCTTGTAACGAATTATGTATGCCACTTATCTCATTTGTTTCTATACACTGAAATTGTCGTCAGCGATATTTTTTATTGGTAAATAACTAGTTAAAGCTTGTGACGTCAGTATACACGTATATAGAACCCGATACTTGCGATCCTAGCTTTGGAAATCAATAGTAGCAAATCAAAGAGCATGAACAACAATCGGTGGTTGATTTAGGCAAATCAAAGTATTTGATTTGTAGTTTTCATGTGGAAGGTATTTGATATTACATGCATATTTTGTAGTCTGAGAGTAAGAGTAAATTTCTACAAAGTATCCAGTTCCCTTCGCATACCGGATATTCTTGGTTCGTAAGATAAGATAAAGTGAAATTTATGGGCGGTAACAGCACTATGGGCAGCAGGGTAACACCCTTCCCGGTACGGGAGTTCTTGGTTCGTAGCAAGAGGTCTACGATTCTGACTGAGTTTTCTTTTAGGGGTTTTCCTCGGTCACACTAGGCAAATGCCGTAATACTGGCTGAAACTTCGACCTTGGACGACTTCTTTCCACATCCTTTCCCCATATCCTATCCTGACCTAAGCCATATAGGACTAGCTGTCTGCGGGCCATAATTCAATTCAATTCAATTCAATTTAACTGCAAGGTATTCTAAACCAATAAACATATACACTACAGAGGCAATTTTTGCATTTTGAACAAATTGTTTATTGAAGGATGAAGATAAAGTCTATCGCTTGAAAATTTCGATGATATAGTCTATCACCTGATATGCTTGAAAAATAATTAAGAAACATTGTAATCATATGAATCTGTAGAGAACGCTACCATAATGAGGTTCATAATCTTCCGTGCCATATTGATATGGCATTGGCCACAGGTATCTGCCAAGCGACGTCACATGCCATCAGCCAATGAGGGTGTAAAGCACGGGAATGTGCTACAGCCTATTTTATATTTCTTGAGATTATCGTTGCGTTACAACACCAACAGAAAAAGGTACCCGTGTAATATTTGAATTATTACATTTGAAGTTTGTTTATGTCACTGAATTTATTTAATTATTTCACTGTACTTTGCTTCTTGTGAAAACATCATACTGTAATTTGATAACATTAATACAATGTTTGACTATATATTTTGATTGTTATGCATTCGTTTGATTCGTTCTGTATATTGAACCAGTCAATGTTTAAAAAAAAATGTTATATATTAGAGACCTGCATGCTAAGCCCAATCCAACCCGAATGTACCTAGACCAGTCCAGCGGGGAGCCGGAGGAGGTTTTTGGCGCAAGTCTGGTCCGGCCCGATAAGTTTTAAAAATTCTTAGTAGGATTACAGGATTACTCACAGTCGAACGTTTCTTAAATTCAGCAAGGAAGTAGTCAGAGTATAACTTCAAATGATCATAAATTTGACCCCACTCACAAGACCTACATTTGCACGGTATTTAACATCGTTTTAGACTGCAACCCTGACTTCATCCACCATTTCTTCTTGTGGGCGGGTGAAGTGGAGAGAATAACAAAGAGTGAGGTTTCCTTTCATTTTTACATCAAAACAACTCTGACTGTTCACTCCCTGGGATCCAGTGGTTGGATTGTCCATTCTGGTATTTACGCGGCTTCAATATGCATATTGTCTTTTGTTATTTCCTGAAGGAAGGGCATGCAGCCACTTGTGTGACTGCCGATTCCGGCCCGTGCAGGTCTCTATTATATATATTCACTAGCAACATTGGTCCGTTTATTGATACATACTAAACAGAACAGCTGTACTTAAATTTGATTCGTTCGCTGTGTAAAGGTTGGTTATGCCAAGTTATGCTCAAATAATTATAAGAACCCTCTTTTGAGCATCATGATGGTAGTATAAAGTCGCTACATAACCAGGTCCAAAGTATTACCATGGACTAAATTAATACCGCCTGCCTATTATCATCTGTGCTAAGATTAATGGGTTTTTGCTTAAGAGCACGTGATTTTGAACCTTGCCATTAGGTGACTCTTGGGACTACTTCTGGAAGAGAACCAGCGACTGAAAGTAGTCGCCACAACCACCTAACGACATGATTCAAAATCACGTGCTCCTTAGCGCAGACAAAAATAAGTAGGTGGTATAAGCCTATGATATTATTTACTCTATAGTATTACTGCTGATGATTTTCTTTACCAGAACCGTAGCAGTCACATACATGTTCCATCAATATCTGTGATACAACATTATGGTACCAGGTTACATAGACAACATATTGGTACAATTTATGCCTATTTCGGTCCTAGCTCCAACTCCAACTGAAATCTACTTTAGACGTCCTAGAACGAACTTTAGACAATCCTATATGTTTTTTTTCTAGAGTTAGATTACTATCGCTACTTTTATTATTACTACCATTTAGACATTTCTTCTCCAGACTTGTAATTTAGCTACTTGTTTGACTTTGTCTTCTTCAATTATTCTCATATAGTAAAATATAACAACAAACTGAAAAATCTAGGAAATAAAATATAATGTACGAGTTAATGAATTAATCAAATATGAATTTATGAATGTATAAGGCACTCTTTTAGTAAATTTTCTGATAAAGCATTTCAAATGTAGCTTGATTTTGTTTTTGTAATAAAAAAAAAGAGTAAGGTAATATTGTGGTGCTTAAATATTAATAATTGTAAACGAAGATACTCTAATTTAATTGTTAACGTTCTAAACGAGATTGTAAGTTTCAAAGGACGGGACCTACAGCTTTTATGTAACTAGTTTTGGAACCATTACGACTGGGGTCAAGACACTCTACTCTTGCCTACAGCAGAACACAATTTTCCGGGATGAAAAGGTTTGTGGTAGTATGAGATAACGTCGTGTTTGCTTCGTACCTCGGAGAAGATACTTCAAATCATCCATCTGACTTTCCTAGTTCTTTACGAGGTTATTAGTCATCGAATATTTGGTCCTACTTTTCATTATAGACTGAATTGTTTACGAACTCCTTATTCTACAGTTAGAGGTGAATTTATGTATAGAGAGACAAAACGACACACAATGATTGTGTTACAAACCAGAATACTTAATATCGAAGTGATCTCTATTCTTCCTTTTTGGTATTTAATTTAACAAAAATAATGGAGTAGTTATACACAAGAATTGAAGCAATTCAATTGAATTTAAGAGCAAGAGTTATTTGCGTTAAATTATGCTATTATATTTTTTTACTATTTGTTCATTATGTGGCACAAAAGATGTGTAATTTGATAGATTCACTCTACGAAAACTACTGACCAATCAGGCATATCTGTAGGTTCTATAATGTTGATTTCTTTCACGACCTCATTTTTGGGAATTAAATATTTTTTACATCAGGTTGAATTGACCAAACCACTCGACTTGTACGGGACAGTCCCGGGTTTTAACAATTTGTCTCTGGGATTGTACTATTTCAGTCGGATCTCTAAATGGCCTCTATTTCAAACCACTTCTCTCTCATCTCTATCTTTCCATTTTGAACATTAGTTTGTAGATAAACTCGAATTAAGGTCTGTTGAAGAAGTAAAGAGGTAGAACAAATATATAAGAAAGAATCGCTAAACAAAAAAGAATATTCTTGTTCGTGTATGCTCAACGGAAAGATATTGTCAACAGAACAGCTCATTTCTGTAGATTCAATAAAAAAGATTCGCCAAGAGGTAACACCGCGTTGTTGTAGGTTTACTAGAGAGGTTTGACAAAAAGTAGCATCTCGTTTTGGTAAGTTTAATAGAAAGGTTTATCAAGACTAGGCCTATATGTGTGTACCGTATGTACTATTATTGGCGTTCATGAATTTGACGTTTATTCAACGTACGACTTCGTATAGGCCTAATAATCTTAAACTCTACATTGAAATAAAATATCAACTGAATCCATACCAAAAGATTTTTGCCATTTTTAAATAGTACCTTACATGTATTGTTTGGTAGCATAATACGTACATCTTCGAAGTATTTCGTTAGATATTGCGATTAGTGTGAAAATAAAAGTCTATATATTTAACAACACATGTGTTGGCTGTGCCATAAGCTGTCAATGTGACTTAGAAAAAGAATTAATAGACAAAGTATTGTGTTAAAAGGATCAAATGTCTATGTTAAATACTCATTGTGTTTTCAAATGTTTAGTTCTAATTAATAAAATAAAAAAATATAATTATAAAATCTTATGTAATTAAGAAAAAGGGTTCATTGTGTAAAAATGAATATGTATATAAATTATTTGTAAAACATATTATGTAATAGGGTATGTAACTACTATAATGCTCTCGGTTGTGTATGTAATGGCTCAGACAGAATTTTTAAGAAGAAAGAAATTAGTATTAGATTTAAAAAATATGTTTTATATTTATTTTTACCCTTTATTCTCCAAATTAGTCCAATTAATATATGTGAAATGGACTAATTGCGAATTAAACTTGAAAATTCGGTAAGACTAAAATATTTCGGTCTGTTGTGTTAGACAGCTGTGTTTAGTTAGATTAATTTGCATGGAACCAAACCTAATATTAATCTAACCTATTAGAAAGTTCGATTGTGAACCTTACAGCTTAAGTCCAAACTATTATACACATCCAGCCTAAGTCATCAGTATAACTAACGCTTCGATAACCTTAATCCGACCGGAAATGATCGAACAGTTGAATATTAAAAGTAAGGTTTTGAATTTGAACTGAAAACATCTCTAGAAAAATATGAAAGAAATGTGTTTTAAACTCTCTTGGAGACCAAATATGAATAAAAGGCACAATACGCGCACTTTGTGAAGACAAGGTATTGCAAATCGCATGTTAACAATAAGCATCTATTGAAAAATCTGATAGGACAAAATATTCATTTGTAATGTACAAGCTTCCAAAAGAAAAATTATACATTCATGAAACTAATATTGACGAATATTACAATAATTTTGACCATTACATAAATGAAGGTCACAGTTTAGTGAAAATCAATTTATTAATAGTAAATACAATAAAAAAACACCTATGGGTAACTAAAGTTTAGAAACTTCTTACATAGGCTTGTTAACAAACATCAACTTAATGAAATTCGAAGAGATGAATACAACCTAATTAGAAACAAAGTAACTAAACAAAAAAGAATGTTAAAGATTGAGTACCATAAGAGAAAATTAGTAAATTCAGTGAATAATCCTAGGAAGATTTGGAGAACTATTCGAGTAGTTGTAGCAAATTCCTGTCCAAACAAGTCAACTACTATAAACAAGCTGTACGTAGATAAGAAAGAAACAAAGCAAGAATATATTCCAAATGTTTTAATAAATATTATACTGAAATTAAAGAGAAAGTTTTAAACAATATGTCTCTTGACGCTCATATGTGTATCCTAAGAAAAAAAATAATAATGTTGCAAATTTAAATGGAACATTTATATCTTTTTATTTTCTTCCGGTGATAGAAGTGGATGTTATATCAGCAATAAATGGACTGAAAAACGTAAACTCTAATTAACGACTCACTGTCGACGAATATTCTTAAAAAATACAAATTGAGTAAGTTCATATATTGCTGACTTCATAGAGTATTCTTTTCAAACAGCTACCTATCCAATAATTTGTAAAAAAAAGCCAAAACAATACCTATGTATAAAGGAGGTGTACAAACAGACACTGATAATTATAGACCCATATCAGTTCTACCAGTATTATCCAAAATAGTAGAGAAGATCGTGTATCATCAATTAAAGGCATACTTACAGAAGATAAACTTGTTATATACACTTCAATACGGGTTTCGAGAAGGATAAGTACACAAAGCGCGGTAATATATTTTGTTATTGAAGTGTCGAATAAACTTGATGAAGATAAAGCGACTTTTATTCATAGATATTAGAAAGGCGTTCGATACTGTAAGTCATAATATTTTGATGCAAAAAATTACATGATCATCGTATACGTGGAACAGCGTTAAGTTGGTTCCGAAATTACCTCAATGGCAGACACCAATTTGTATTTGTTAATACATAAGACGATACTGTATTTGATAATCTGGTATTATCATTATCAACATGTACACTAACTGTTATGTTGCTTTGTCACATCCCTCATAAATTATGTTTTTGATATTTGCAAACATATTCATTTTTATTTGACACGTGGTGGATCACAGTGCTGATATTTACTGTATTATGCTACTCACAAAACTGTTCTACATAATACCACCTTTTGGTTTGTTATTTGTTTATTTTTCTTTGATGCCTTGAGTGCGAGGCACATACCGGTACATTTGTGTCAAGCTCTATTAACTAGTGGACCATCGATTGGACGCAATATTACGCTCGTGCGATTATCATCTCGGAGCCCACTGTAGAAACTCATTTAGGATGTTAAAACAGTTCATCCTAAACTGTATTTATTCCACTCATAAAATCCAGTGCTGGGCGTTAAAAGGCCGATTAAGAAAACGAAATTATCTAGATTCAACCACGACGCTAACTAAAGTTGCTCTCATACACCATTAAAAGGATATCTTCACAGGTTTCATTAACTCAGGATCAACTTTAATGACAAAGCATAAAACACTCCCACTGCTACTACTACGCACACTTATAAATTTACTTCAACCTTCCATACCTTACAGTGAGGGTTGTTTGGGTTCGAATACTAGAACACAGGCCAAAGGAACTTTTCTATTCTAGTTTAGGGGCAAGGAATTCAGTGTTCTAACCGCTCCTTTGTGAGATTCTGCCATCTATAGATAAAATACAATGAAATTCGTGCATTGGCCGAAGCGACTCTTAAGCATTTTGAACGCCAGTAACGCTAATCAAAAATGTGTTGAAATATGCTGAAAATGAGTCGACAAATATTATGTTACGGCGCCATGGACAAGAGACCTTCCTAGTTCTAGACTATTCAAGTTTTGTTAATTTCTGGTGGTTTGGTACACGTGGAGATTTGTTTGATTTTGGTTCCCACAAATCAAACATTTGTGGGAACCAGATTGAAATTACGTATTTCATACATTATGAATTAAGAATTGGCACAGCAATGAAATAAAATACGTTTACGGTTAACCTTGTACGATTTTAGCTGAAAGAGTATGGTTTACAGGGCTAAGATTGCGATGTAACTTATACGGAAAATAGAGGGTTCTTTAGAGTAGTAGCAGGTGTATATGATAAGATGGAGAAAAGTACAAGGTCTTTCAACCTAGTACAAGGATGTTTTAGCTGCTACCTTTGACTTGCGATGTAATATACGGAAAATAGAGGGTTCATTAGAGTAGTAGCAGGTGTATACGATAAGATGCAGATAAGTACAACGTCTTTCAACCTAGTACAAGGATGTTTTAGCTGCTACCTTTGATATTGTCTTTTCTGCTATTCTTTTCTTGGCAACCGCATAAAGATGAATCACTTCCCAAAGAGATAGTGATTTATAAAACAATAATTTTGAAAATTATAGTACCGAAAACTACTTCCTACGTCCACCTTCTTCATTTGTATTTCTTTACAAACTCTACTTCATCAGAATCATTGTCTTCGGCAGGCTTTAATTGGATCAAAACAAAACGAAACTCTCTATGACAAGGAACTCAGCATAAAGATGCATTTCTTCATTCACAGTGCAGATAATTCTCCATCAACAATTCGTTATGTATGGCAGAAGGTGGATACAATGTACGAGGTAAAGGAACTACGCTTAAAAATGAAGAGTACAGAGAAAGAATGGGGGATGTCCAGAAAAGGTGATTTTTCGAAAAGCAAATTTTAAAGTCTACACTTCATTCGAGCCAACTTTGCGCCATAATTTAGTGCAAGGCTAATTATTTCTTCGGTTCTAAGGAACACATTGAGTTGTAATTTCATTCTTTTTACGAGACTAACGCATGGGAGGCCATAATTTAATATGGAACATCTGGAAAGAATGTTCATGTCCCGGATAGACCATTAACCTTTCACTAATTTTGATACAAAGTTATCGTGAATGAACTTTAGCTCTCTCATTTACTCCAATGTATTTAATATTCTTAAAACCACTATAAGTTATAACTTTCCGATCAGTTGATTGTCATTGTGTAGTACCTGCTCCGAGTACAAACTCATTTTTAAAAATGGACATTCCTCCTCCTTTCCATGTACTGTTCCAATGTCATAGACATGTCTTCCTTCGATCAGTCTATTGACAAGCCTCTCCTTCGTCTATTTAATTGAATTATTTTCATTTGTTCTTTCCTACTATCTGTGTAATTTATATTGAATGAAATTTTACATATTATTATTATTATTTTAACATAACTACTTGAAATAGTGATAGAATTCAAACTCTACAAAAAGTTAGTTACAAAATGCAACAATAACCACATTTCCAGGAAACATGTTTCCGAATATCCTCCTCTGACATTTTAGGGCTGATTTTCATGAAAGCTTGCGTTGCTTGCGATTGCGTGAATAGCCAATTGAAATATGTATTACACGGAGAACATGTAATAGGGGGCCTTAAAACACCTGTTTCAGTTGGCTACTCACCCTAATCGCAAGCAACGCAAGATTTCATGAAAGCAGCTCTTAATCTTTAGGTCTCCCTAGCGACGAAACTACATATAGACTCAGCAGCTAAAATGTATACGAAGTACATAACATTTAAAGCACTTTTAAAGAAGCTACCAGTCCCATGCGTAATTTAGCGTAGGTCAATTAGGTTCGAGTAGGTACCTTGTGAATTAGAACTGAAAGATTTCCCCCTTTGGTTTTAAACTAAAAATCGATCAATTATGTTAACTTTTCCCCAGTGGTGATATATGTGATGGGTTCCTTAGAGATGAGGATAAGATGGATCATGAAGTATCCACGGTTCATCCGACAAAAAGCATTCATATGTCGGATTGAACACAGATTCTATATAGCTGCGTGGAAATAGTAATCACGCCTTCATTGTCTGTCTGGTTTCTCTAACTGAATCCCTGAATTGTCAAGGTTTTACTATTAAAAAGATCTTCACATGCATAGCATTTTACAAGAACAGTTTTAGAATGACAGAGCCACAGAATATTACAATCACTTTGCGAAAGTGTGTTTTAGACTCTACTCATTGCTAGTAGCTCAAATCAGAGAGGTTTTAAACTTGCATAGCAGTCAATTAACCTGTGTTGAAAGCTACGCAGATTAAGATTCAATTCAAACAGGCAACGAGGAAAGACTATAATGTGTGATATACGTACACAAAGTCAGCGAAATACAAAATAAATAATTCAAGCATTATCCGTAGTTGTTTCTCAATAAACGAAAAGAAGAAATAGTCCATTCAAATACGAGAAGAACATCAGTACAGAGTGATCAAAAAGTCACGCAACCCATGGAGGTACTATAAAAGAGGTAACATTAGTTCACGGAAAGAAATAAAAGCTTACTAGCTACCCAAAAATGGGTTTATGTAACAGAGTGGGTTGATAAATATAGAGCCCAATAAGTACAAGGTTACAGCAATCCAGCTAAAAAGGTTAAATCCAGTGGGTTGATTTAACCCTGCACATTGATTTGAAGGGTTATGATAAACAACTGTATTCAGTTAATTTAACCCGTTCCAACGAAGATTTGTTAAACTTTTCGTGATAAAATCGTCTGGAAGCAAGTTATTATTATGATGTAGCTTAATTATAGTTGTGTTTGTAAAAAATAAATAAAAATAAAAAAACGTACGCCTAATTGGGAACGAACCGGCGACCTTACGCATGGCAACTCACAAACGCTAACGCCTACTCCATGGAACACCTGTAGATTACGGTCGATAATATGTGTATTTCACGAGAGTTGCGCTCCTGTGATATTTATTATACCAATGCACAGGTAATGAGTATTAAAAACCACCTACACAGTACTCATTACTTGGGTTTTGGGTTTTCATTTCTTGCATTGTTTAAAAAATAACAGAGTATTTCTAGAGTTTTCAATCAACCACGCATACTAACGTCACCTCTCATGATCTCTCAAAATTAAATAAATGGTAAAACTGACTTTCACCTATGTATTTCTGGTAAAATTCTAACCCAGACTGATATGTTACATGATCCCCCTTTCCTATTTAAAAATCGAGTAAGATTCAAGATGACCGACTTCAAGATGGCGGCCATGACGAACGTATTTCCCCAATATCCATTATGTTTATTTGTTCTCCATTATTTCAAACATTTTATAAAGAGATATGTGTTTTCCTACTTAGATCACATAGTCCAGTCATTATAGAATTTTCTTTTAAAAATCATACAAGCAAGTGAATTTATATGGACATTCTATATAGCTTTTTTGATTCAAATTATAATAAATTCCCCCAAAATAAAAGTTGTGCTTAAGCCGCCATCTTGGAAAATTACTTAACCCCGAACTTTCTCGAAGGAAGTAACAGGTTTGGGTTTAAACGGATATAGCAAACACACTAATTAGTCGATTGGTACAAATTATACCTCTTTGGATTCACAATAAAATAGGATTTCATATGTGCTATAGCAGTTGCTTGTAGACTCTAGTTTGACTAATAAATGGCGGGATATTTTTAGATTTAGCGCTTAAAATTCCCCTTTTCGACTTTTTCAGCTCTAACGTGGCAACACTGAATGAAATTCAAACCGCAAAAATTGTAAAATTACACTAATGCATAATAAAGATAATCAGTAAGTTGCACATTGATCCAAGGAAAACAAAGGGAACTATAAGTTGTATTTCTTATTTTTTTGCTTATCTCAACTGCACACATAACTGTACAAAAACGTTTCACAGAGATAATTACTTTCATCATTCTATTTACAGGGAAGTAATGGAGGGAATTTTCTAAAAGTTCACTTAAAAAATTCCCTCTTTTCAAATTACCACGGCAACACTGCATGGAAACAAAATACAATATTAGTAAATATACACTGATAGATATTAAACACAATTTGAAAGTGTCATGTTAGTCTAGCAACAATTAGCGTGATCAAAGTGGTCGATCTGTCACCGCATATATATATAAATGAAATGTTGATCAAGACTTTCTTTTTCAATAGTTTGGAAGATTTTTAGTATAAAGTTTTCTTAATTTTTTACATGAAACTGTGAAATAAAATGTAGGTAAATTTGTAGTATTGATTTTTATATAACCAGTCTTCATTGCACAGAATGTCGAGTTATGATCACACAGAATAGTTAACGTGTTAGAGATTCAAAGAGTGCAGACGTGTTTTAGCATCTCTCCTGAAGTCAGTGAACCGTGACGTGATGGGTGTTGATGTTGTAACTTGGAGATTTCGTATAGGGCTAAAGTGAAAATGAAGTGTTCCAAACCGTGAGGAAATTTTGAATTCTGTACTTCAATGCTGAAAATGTTTTCGTTTGGTGTGATTATTGCAGCACTGTTAGTGATCTCTGGAATGGAAGTTAATCCAGGCCCTACGTCATTGGATGACTTGTACAAAAAATTGGAAGAAATGGATAAGAAAATAACAAACATTTCTAGTGTAACAAATAATTTGAGTGTGCAGCTTCAAGTGGTAGTGAACGAACTTAGTGTGGTGAAGAAGGAAAATGAGGAACTCAAGAAACAATTAGCAATTAGGAATTAGCAATTAACTGTGAGCTTTTAGATAAATTGGAAAATCAATCACGGCGTAATAACCTAATTTTTAGTAATATTGGAAATCGTAATGCAGTTGAATTTTGGGAAGAATCTGAACAACGAGTAATCGAGTTTGTCACAAAACAACTAAATGTAGATTTAAACTCTGAACATACTGAAAGAGCGCATCGACTCGGACCTGGACCAAATGCACCAATAATTGTGAAATTTTCTGCCTTCAAGAAGAAAAATGAAATTCTTAAAAATGCTTTTCGTGCGAAAGGAACCAGAGTTGTGATTTCAGAAGATTTCTCAGCGAATGAGCGTGAAACAAGGAAACGACTATTGAACTATATGAAGGACGCTCGTGCAAGAGGTGATCGTGCGAGGCTTCAGTACAATAAACTATTGAAAAAACATTAATGCAAAGTGAACAAATCGTTCAAAACAAAACTGCAGAGGTTGTAACACTGCATGCTCAAAAGCACGTTCTCTCAACCACCTGTGAGGATATCCCCACCCCTAGCGATAAGAGACAAATGACGAGAGCCACCCGTTCAACCTTGGCACAGCCCCCAAGGAACAAAGTTTGACAAAGAAAGGAATGTGAAGGGGAAAAGGGTAAGTTTTCCTTATCTGAAGTCAGTGAAGTTTACAGTCATTTTCCAAATATAACTAGTGGTTTTAGTGAAACAAGGAAACCCTTGCGAATTTACAAACAGAACGCTAGATCCTTGCGCTTTAAAACAAATGACTTTTTCTGTAGTGTAATATCAAATAATTACGATATTATTACAATTACTGAAACATGGACTAATGAAACTCATTATGACAGTGAATTATTTGATAATAGGTATACAGTTTTAAGACAGGATCTCACTCAATATTAATAAAACTGGATAGTCAAAGGGTGGAAGGGTACTTATCTCGGCTCTTGAAAAATACAATCTGTGTTTATTGAATAGCTGTGATGATCAATATGAGTGTTTGATTGCTAGAATAACTGTAAAGGGAGACCAATGTTTATGTTGTATATTTTGAACCGGTTTAAGGTATAGATTTGTATGATAACACTGATATGCAATTTTTCAACTTTTTTCTGTTGTTTTGAAACAAAAAGGTGTATTCGAATCGATTTTGTCCACAGATTCCGAAAATGACCTTCAAAATGTCGTATCACGTCAGGTTTATTCACAAATCACGAATGTCAAAATTGAAAAAAGCGTATTTTTGTCACCTTTAGACGCCGGCCAGGGAACTAACACCTTGATGTTGTCGTCCCTGGCGTCCCTCCTAATTTTTGCAGAGACATCAAGGATCCCTTGTTGGAAAGCTACTAGAACGGGGAATGAAACGAGGTATGTTTGGTACCCCTGGCCCCCCATTCGGAAAAGAAGAAGAAGAAACTAAAAAAAATGTGTTTAAAAAGTGTCATTTCTTTGAAATTCCGGCCACGCTGGCAACACTGTTAGTAACCCTACGCTGGTAAACAAAAGTCATACGAGTGCCTCACATAGTCATACCAACCATATACAAAAATGACATGATCGACACCTTGTTCGAATTAATATATAAACAGAAACATAAATATATCGCTGATTGTTACAGCAATAGTACCGAATCTTATCACGGCTAGAGTTACCCCATTCACAAAAGCGGAAAATGATAGATTGCACATTAGTATGACTCATAAACCCCAACGCCCCCGCTTTCAAGGTCACAGGTGGCACCACTCCGGCTAGAACGTGCACTTGTCAGTAGAAGGTAGGTTCTGTTGCCAGGTGCATTGCTGTACCTATGTGTCCGGTCCGTAGTGTGTGAATTTGTGTGTGCAATGGCTTCACGTGGTTGCGTCAACCATCCGTATATATGTGGCTGTTATACGACAGTAAAGCAAAGGCAAAACATAACGCCTTTCGTAAGAAATGTCTATTTGCAATACTTCGGGGTGAAACTAGGCGAACAGGACAAAGTGTGGGCTCCTCATAAAGTGTGTCGTGCATGTGTGGAGGGGTTGAGGAATTGGAAAAGTGGGAAACGTGAATTAATGCCGTTTGGTGTACCCATGGTGTGACGTGAACCACGAAATCACGGTGACGACTGCTACTTCTGCACAGTACAGATCGTGAGACATACCAAGACAAGCAAGGGTAACATTGTGTATCCGAATCTTGCATCTGCTATGGGACCCCATAGTGAATCCATACCTGTGCCATC